>LIAE01006601.1:0-17842 GCA_002287525.1 Diploscapter pachys | reverse complement strand
CGACATGTTCTTGTACCAGTACTCCACGTAGTCACGGATCACGTAGTTCAGGATCTGAAAGTTCCAGATGAAAAATAACCACAAAAATTTGACAGCTTTTTAAAACATTATGAAAAATGCAAATATTTCCAAAGAAAATAAGTAAGTCCCAATAATCTCATAAAATATACAGGCAAATTTTCAATCAACAAATAAATCATCAAAAATATATTTGTACAAATTCAACCTCTTCAAGAATGTAATCCAAATTGGACGAGTTGGTCATGGAGTTGATCTGCTCGTAGATGGACTTGTCTCCGAATCTTTGCGCATTCTGCACCAAATCAGGCAGTCCTCGGGGCAGACGAGATTCGTCTTTCAGATTCCGAAATTCCGCGTTTAACTCGGCACGCGCATCTCGAGAGTAGACGTAAACCGTCAGACCGAAACTGAAAATGAACATTTTTTCAATTTTAATTTTATTAAATTTTGGAAGTTATATTTTTCTTTTTCTGGTTATAAAGATTTTTAACCAAGTTTTTCGTTTTCAAAATACAAAATAAAGTGATGATTTTTCTCAGGTTGATAATCAATAAGATTTTAGAACTCAAAACTGATACTTCTTTCGAGGTAAATAAAAATTTCCTACCCTATGATGAACGACAGAATGCATGTGAAGATGAAACAGAGTCCATCGATGCCGAGGCAGACGGCCAACAGCAGAGGCAGTGCGGCCGAGGCACCGCACAGTTTGACCGCTCGGGGGGACAGAGAGGGAGTCATCGGGGCATTTGTGGAACCGAATGGATGATTGAACAGAGCATGATCCGGAGCACGCTCAATTTGTGGGATTGGGAAAATACGACAGCTTTTTGAAATAAAAAACAAATTATTCACGTGAAAAGAAAGCGTGAAAATGAAGGAGAATTCAGAGGCAGCAAAACAATGAGAAATTTGATTTCGTATCATTTTATAATTTATTTCGAAAGAACATCCAATAGCTACAAATTAGGAAAAATTAAGAAAAAATAATGAAAAGAAATAAAATTGCCGATATCCGGCATGAAAAGCGCGCTCGAATCAAAAACTGCGCGCCATCGCCAATCGCATTTTTGCATAGTGACCGATTTTCAATTTCGAATCTCCAATTTTCACGTTAATTATCGATTTAATTGACCTAATTAACTCCTTAGCTATCTTTAAACGCTCTAAGACAAGTAGAGATCATTGATTTATCGATTGCCACTTTTGACTCTCTCTCAGCCCAAATTTCTTTCTGGCCCCATTTCTCAACTTTCGTATTTGATTTTTTCTCCGTTTTTTCTAGTTAATTGGCCTAATTAACTCTACTACAGTTGTCCTCTAATTATCCTTAAGTTACTTTCATTTTACGGTTGAATTATCGTTCCTTTGAAAATTCACAAATTTCAAATTTGCAAAAATTCGCCTTTTCAGCCCTGAAAGATGACTTCCGTGGGTGTGCCGATCAAAATCCTCCACGAAGCCGAAGGCCACGTTGTCACGCTCGAAACTGTCACTGGTAAAAATGATTATTCCTGAAAAAATTAGGAGAAAAATGAAGAAAATTTTTCTGGGCTCGTACGAAAGTCCCCTAAAAGTAGGAGCGAACTTGGCGTGAACTATAGGCTATTTCTCTCTCAAAAGCGAGTTGAGTTGAACTGAACTTGTCATGAACTAAGTAGGGGGTTTAATACGAACCTTGAATGAAAAATGAAAAATCGACAATTTGAATTTGTGCGACTTCACGATCAGGCGAGGTGGATGTATTTAGAACTAGGATATGGAAAGGGAAACCTTCTATCACCTTGCACACAATTTCGCCAGGCTGTAAGTCGAAAAAATTGCGCGAAATACAAATTGCCCGAAAAAAATTCTTCTAACTCCAGCAAACTTTCTTTCATTTTTACGAAATTATTTTTAGGTGAGGTCTACCGCGGTAAGCTGATCGAGGCGGAAGACAACATGAATTGCCAGGTACCAAAATTAAAAGAAATACCTTAGGTTAAAATAAGGATCTTATGAACTTTTCAAAACTCGACCTCCATTAAAAATTCATCTCCACAAAAGCGATAAAAATTACCTTTTCCTCTCTCAGTATAACATGACATTTTTATGCCGGTCGAGTTTTGAGAAGTTTAGGAGCTTATCACTTTGAAACGGGGATTGAATTAACTTCTTTTAAAGGAAAATATGAATTCGATTGCAGGTCTCCGAAGCGGTTGTGACGTTCCGCGACGGACGCACACATCAGCTCGACAACGTCTTCATTCGTGGAAATAAGGTTCGAGATTTTTGAGAAAGCAAAATATATTTTTGCTACATCTTTTCTCTGGAAATGCTTGATTTCGACGCCAATTTTAAAACATTTTTTTCAGATCCGCTTCATGATTCTGCCCGACATGCTCAAAAACGCCCCCATGTTCAAGAACATCGGACGAGCGCAGAAGGTTTGTGATTTTAAAAAAATATATTTTGCGAAAGATCTCACGATGAAGAACTTTGTTTTAGTTTTTCTCTATCAAAACAGATAGTCCAATTTATTTTTCAGGGCTCGATAGGCATGGGCCACGGCGATGGCGGGCCCGGGTCGAGAGGACGCGGTGCCAGGGGAACTGCTTTCAGAAGGTAAGAAATTAAAACGATTCTGAACAGTTCATTCAGTTTTTCTTTACCAACATTTCTCTTTCAAACTTTAAAAAATTTCAAAATTATTTTCCTGAACTTTTCAGAGGAATTGGTCGCGGCGGTCCACGCGGAATGCCTGGTCGCGGAGGGCCCGCTTTCCGTGGATAGAAGTCATCCGGCCAAATCGACTGAGCCGCTTTCTTCCCTCCTTCCTTCCAAGTACTCCATTGTTTTATTTATTTTCGTCGGCGTGTTATTCGTCTATTCTATTTTTTGCGAGATCTCACGTTTTCTCGTGTGAAGAAAATCTTCGTTTGTTGTTGAATTGTTTACTTCTAATTATCTATAATTAAACTAATTATTTCTAGTTAACTTTTTATATTGGTTGATCATTAAACTAATTACCCCTAATTATTTTTTAATACAAAATTCGTTAATTTAATTTTGATTGTTCAATGTTGAACCGTTATTTCCCATTTACAATTCAATTTGGTTCTTGAAGGTTGTTCTATTTGAGAATCAGCGCAATAAATCGAGAAAATCTAGATTATGATCTGGAAAAGAAGAGTGGATTTCTAACCCAGTTTGACTTGTGCTTGAAATAGTTAAAATGCCAAAATATAACACTTGCTTGTATTATTTTCTGTTATTCATGGCTTTGTACCGAATAAAAAATCATCGATACGTTGATAAGGTCGGTTTTTTTAGTTCGAAAAAAATAGTATTCAAAACTTTCTGCTTTTAGCACGGTCAAACCCCGTACCTCGTATCTAAGAACTGTCTGAAACGATATCAGCGAGTTTTTCATGAAGAAAAGGTAATTTTATTTATTTCGTTCTCATTTTAATGAAATATTTAAAATTTCCCAGCTTCTCAAATTTCTTCCAACCGCGATCAAGAGATGCCAAACTGCTGAGTATTTGATGCCAGAATCGTATGGGATAAAGGAAAACGAACTTGAAACTATGATTCCGGAATTTAATGTATTTTTATTTTTCTGTAAAAATTAATCTTCGCTTTTCTTCAAACTTAAAATGGTTCAAACTTCATGAGATACTAGATATGAAAGTATGTACGAGTCAAGTAGTTTACTGGTGAGAGGTGTGTAATGAAAATCCATCAAAGCCAATCCGACAATTGGTTCGAATTTATCTGCTTGAGTTTTGACTAAAAATGTTTAGCCCTCTGGAAATGACCCTTGTTACGCTTACGTATTCTTTGGATTCACCAAAAATTTGAGTGTTGAAAGAGAATTGAAAGGATCGGTATATTTCAAGAAGAAAGGATGCAAACTAGTTGGTATTTCGAACGATCAAGAAACTGGGAAAATATTCAAACAAGTCAGAGTTTGTTCTATTTTTCTGCAAAAAAATGTTTTAGGAAAAGCTAGGCGAATGTATTCATCTAGATTTGCTTGATGCAGAGTCGTTATTGAGAAGTTTAAGAATTTTATCGAGTAGAGGAAATAAGGTCGAAAATATCATTTTTTAGGAAAGTCTATATTTTAGCTCCTAGAGCATTTATTCATTAGCTACTTTGATGGTCTAGAAGAATTGCTAACCAATTTGGCACCGACTTTTGGTGCTTTCAGTAAATATAACGTTCAGCCTTGTCAGGTCCAAATTTACTTCTCTTTCAAGAAAATTCGATAATTTTAGCTAACCTTCGAAGTACCCTTGTCTTCAAATTCGGCTAAAATGGCTCAAACAATAATGCAAAGAAATGTTACTTTTGTGAATGTATTAGAGCTGGGAGATAGGAAATTGCGGTAATCGTTTCGTTTCATCATTGAAGGACGAGAAATTTCTAGTTTACCTTTATCAACATGGTACAGATCAAGAAAAATGTAGGGCGAGATATACTGGATAGGATAATTTTGAAGAAATCTATAATTTACATCAAACATACACTTTATTACTTTTCCAATCAAATAAAAATATAATTTACGAAAGCTATGAAATTTTGTATTAAAAATTTGAATTCTCAACGGTTTTTCCTACTTCTATCTAAAAAAATCTCACTTCCAAAATTTTGCTCGCTTCTGACAAATGCCTCGGTTCTCCGCAAGGGAATTAGGACTCGTCATCTTTTATCTTCATCAGCGAGTTTTCTATTTGTAAGGTAGGCAGGAGGCAACTAATTGTGCGAGACAAAGAAATTGCGAGCGATATGTCTGACACGTTTCCTCTACCCACTCCTCACCATACATTCAGAGAGCGGTTTTCACGCGAAAGAAAGAGGACATTTGATCATTGATTGAAAAGTGAAAAGTAGGAGAATATGAATTTGAACGCGATTTTCACCATTTTTATTCGAATTTTTGCGAAATTCGACTTTCAATGTTTTTTTTTGTTGATATCCTCAATTTATTTGTAGCAAACTCGTGATTTTTATGACTTTTAAAAAAATTTATTATATCTTTCTCATATGAACATCGATTTATTGATTTTCTACTTTCATCAAATTTCTTCGATTTGAGGTCATCATAGTTCCAGCCGGGAACTGGATTTGGAATAGTATGATTCTTGCAGGGAATGTTTGCGAGGCCGAGGCACTGGGTGGAAGGCTGGCGCTATCGCTGATAATGGAGGACCTAAAATTTGGAATCTATCAACTTGAGCATTTTCTTGTTTTTTAATCAATTTTCCTGTCTGTAATAAAGCAGTTTTCAGTGAAGAAAGAATAATGTATAGAGCTAAAAATTCATGCATGCTAAAAATAAAACTTGAAGGAAGACAATAGAATTTCAAAAATGCATCCGTTCGTCTTTTTGTAAAAGATACGACGATGCGATGTTCGATGTTTGCATTCTCTTCCCTTTGCTGTTTACAAGATGGCTTATGAAATTGTCTCGTTTGTACGCAGTGAGTGAATGTCTGTCCGCTGCCACTGCTGAAATGCAGTTCTTGTGCACTGGTCAGAAGGCAGGTTAAATCGTGCATTTTTCTTACATGATTTATGCCGCTCGCAGAATGTGTAGGTGGTCAAAAAACAAGCGAAATGCAAATATTGGAAACGATTTTTCTGGACCTTTATTTTTCTTATTAGATCAAGAGATGAGTGAGTTTAGAATGCAAATCGTTTGTACGATGTTCGAAATTTTGCGATAAAGCAAAAACGTTGTAGATAATACAGAAATTAAAATCACGTATTTTGGAATTGGTACTGTTTGGAAAAAGTGCCATAAAATTAATCAACTTCCTAGGAGAGTCGACTTTCACAAAATGCTGCACGTAATTCTTCGAAAGAAAAAGATTTCCGAATTGAGCAACTTCTAGAAGTAATGACAGAAAGAAAAAGTTACTCTCCTAAAGGGGAAAGTATCGGTCATTTTGTTGCGCATTCGAATGCAAACAAACTGTGAAAGACTGTCGATGTTGCGTTCTTTTCCCTCGTTTTCCTTCCTCGTTCACTCCCTTTCTCGGTCCACTTTTTACCCACTCGTTTTTGACGCACTTTTCCGCCCTGGTCAATACATTCGCGGGGATGCTCAAATGTATCGGCAGAAATCAATCCAAACGAGAAACCCAAAACTAGAATCGAGTAGAAAATCAAAGATGCGAGTTCGCAGAGAGAAAATACGACAAGTACAACGAAGGAAATCGATAGGAATATCGATATTTCATAAAAGAAAGATGGTCTTCGTAAAGACGGTGAAAGGTACCAAGATGAAAAACGGAAATTGTGAGATTTCATGTAACATCACGATTGCACGAAAATGAATCTAATAATACCATTATTGATGGTTATGAAGTGACAAGACAAGAACTTTCAAATGGGGATATGTGAAATTTGTTCACAATTCCAAAAATGAGTCATTGGTATCATTGATTTTTCCTTATTTGCAAAGATTGAAATTGATCGATCAAAAGAAGAAGAAAGACGACCGACCTGTCAACGAGTGAAATTCGGGAATTTTGGGTGGCTGCTTGCAGGCCAGCACAAAGCCTAACAGGGCTAATGTTAGTTGATCCACAACTAGCACGAGAGCCAAAACATATGGCCATCGAAGTTGGCATAAACCGATATTATACCTGGAAAGGGTAAAGTATAACTTGAATTTGAATATGAAAGCTTACTTTTTTGATTCACATACTTCTCGAACTCGGTTATTCTCCCATCCTTGCGGGTAAAGTACGCACCCGCTTAGCATACATACGACTGAAAAATACTTTTTAGTATTCGAAAGGTGAATTCGTATGAGTTCAGTCGAAGGATTGGAAACTCATGTCAGAGAATTTGACGATAAAATCATTTTCTCATGATCATGCAAATTCAATTTCGCAAACGAAGTACCGAAATATTCTCACCATGAATAAAAATGATCAAAATAAACACCGAGTAAAAAAGGAAGAAGCTATGGGAAAAGCCCTATGAGAAAAAGCGATTGCACATCAAGAGATAAGAGGCTGCTCTCATGTGTCTAGCGGCGTGGTCATCAAACAATCACAAGAATATCCACCGCGTGATTGCCGCACTGACCACGAGAGTTCCGGTCTTCCGACTGACTGATTCATTTATTGAATGACTGATAATAAAACTCACATGAAAAGAGATGCATCCATGACGAGAGTAGAAACACATAGTGGTCTCGTAACAGCACCAGCAACTGAATTGAATGATGTCATTATTTTGGAAATCGATAATCAAGATTTTCGAAATGACAGAATTTGTCGTTCAACTGCACTGCATTACAGGAACTTCTGAACTGATCGGCAGTTCCTAATTAAAATTGAATTTTAAATTTAACTTCACAAAAGGTCTGTGTCAGAAGGAGCGAAAATCTTACCAATATCGAGAATACGGCTAACAAACTCAAAACGGTAGCGGCTGCGACTAGCAAAGCAGCTATCTCGAAGGCTACGCTTAGATGTCGTACCCTAAAGACGAGATTAATCAAAGATGCGTGAATATCAATTTCTCAGACCGAAATATGCTCCAAGGACATTCTGACGTGCCGCAATAATTGTACAGTCCAAAATAACCGCCCTCTTCATTGCCGATCCACGCTGGATGTATCAATACGAGAATTTGTAGAGCTGCTGAAATGGCTCATCTTATGAGAGAATCTATCAAAGAGGAGTGTTTCATGCAGTCAATAATCACAAGTACAGTTCATGAAAACGTTTTCATTCATGATATGAAAACTCTATCTTTTCAAGTTAGTTGCCGAAACACTGAACGACTATTTGATGGAAACGTTAGTGCGGTGAAAGATCTTCACTTGTTGCAGCAATTTACTGGCAGCTTCACAGTATCATTCAGCTTTATAGCAATGTGACTAGATGTCGAAATTCTCTTTACCTGTAGATAGGGCACATAGAACCCAGATGGCGCCGAGCACACGCCAATTCCTCACATAGATCGAGTGGTAGGCGAGTGAGAATTGCTGCATTAAAAACGAGCCTCTAGCTGCTCAGGAAGAAGGTACGAACTTGTTCATATAGATTCGAAAGAATCAAAGAAGAAATGAAAGGTAGAAAATCAAAGCGGGGATAGCAGAGATAGATTGAAGCGATGCAGGAGGGAAGACGCACAGAGACGCGACACACTGACCGCCGTTGCACAAACATAGCCTCGAGCAAAACGAAAGAGCACACGAATGCGAGAGTGAGGAGAGAAAATACAGTAGCAAACGTCCCCCACGCTCTCGCACTCTCTCGTCGTTCTTGCTCTAGCGATTTCGGCTCTAGCGGCTAACTTCCCTTAGGGTATTTTTCGATTCTTCCCTTTGAAGGGAGCGAAATGTGTATTGTGCATAGCGCTGAAATGAGGAGAAGAAGAAGAAGAAAGTGAGCTTTTGATGGAAGAGCGTATAAAACCTAAACCTAAACAATCAATTATCGAGAATCGATATTTGGAAAGAAAGTTGGCTTCTGAGATTCAATTTGCTTTATTATCAGTTCTATTCAGATTTTCACCCAGAACGAAGACTATATGGCAGAGGGTTCGCAAATCATTTCTTTCCTATGAAAAGGTGATAAATAAGGGGTAAGCACCAAGATTCGGGTGAAACGTTTTGGCTGAAGGGGGTGCGCACAGAAAACCTGACTCAAGTCTTGGCTAGATCCGCTCATCGTACACCTACGCACCAGAGCTGAGACGAAGTTGAAATTTTCAAATTCGAAGTCGAAGTCGAAATCGAAATTAGCTTCCCAAAATTTTCGAAGTCGAAGTCGAAACTTCGTCTCAGCTCTGCTACGCACTTATTATTTCTTTCAGGAAGATAAGTTGACTTGAAATAGTAACTTTTTTTCAATTTTCTAAGATATTTTTGTCTCATTTTGTAAGACCTATTTCGAAGAACATCAAGCAATTTTGATCAATTACTGCGTGTCAACACGGAAGTGCCACAATAATGGTATCAAATAAAAGGACTGCCCGATTTGACAAGTATTGCAAAGATAGATCGTGGTTAATCGATGAAAGGGGTTGTCATCACGAGAGAAAATGGGGCATAACTTTGATAGAAGAGTTGTTTCGATGGTCGAAGAAATATCTCACAATTTAGAATATAAACTATGTCAGGCTGATTTACATTATCAAGTGTCAATTGACGGGTGAGGCGGATTTTGATGTTACATTATTTCACGTGGATTCCTTAGCCAATTGCCATATCCGAGAAAATTTAAGTTTTATAACAAACTTGTTAGATTTGATTCAAATCTCACTAAAGCATTGGTCTTAACGAATGTGATAAAAATTTATTTGGTTATGCTTAGGTACAGATATGTATGATACAATGCACTTTGAGGATCATGGAATAATGACAATTTACAGAATAAAGCAATGAAATCAAGGAATATCGATTTTCAACTCTTCCTTTAGCTTTTTCAACGAGGCATATCTGTGCAGGTTTTCTCGAATTTCGCAGATTTTCTCATCAATCAAATGGAAATAATCTTCCTAAAGCAAAATCATCATAAGTTAAACTTCTCCAATGTTATGCTGTTCTGAATTCAAAACTTGAAAAGTTCAAAATCGAGGATGAAATTTTCTATGATCCGAAATCGGAATAAGATTTGTTTGTTCCGATCTCATACTTGATATTCGTAACAGCTTGTTCTAGTCGAACGATACTCACCAAGTCATCAGCCATTTCAAAAATCTGCTTCTCGACATGCCTTACGAATCGGAATAAATCTTTGATTCTTGGGTCACAGGTAGCTCGGAAAATGGGCCTCGGAAAAATTTGCACCAGAATTCGACAAGCCATATGACTTCGAGTTTGGTCGCCTATGAAATCGTGCCAATCCTAAAATATCGATAAATTAAAATATCGCAAGCGGTATGGAGGCCGACTAAAAATAATAAAAATCGAAATTGAATTTGCTTCGATGCTTCCCGAATCGGAACAAAATGCATGTTCCATCTCACTTTTGATAAAAATTTCTGACCTTTTCGAATTTGGAAGCCTCAGAATTAGGGAACTCGTACATGTACAGATCGCAGAATATTTGGTGGACGTATTCGGTTTCATTATCGTAGTCCATTTTGAATTTGCGATTTTTTCTAAATTTTTCGAAATACTATTGGTGCGCGCACACGCAGAACCACAAAAAGCGAAATAAACGGAACGAATGACAAGAAAATTCGTATCAACACCAATTAGTAAAACTTGCAACAAAATCACCATTAAACTAATTAGAACTGATTGAAGATTGTGAAAATTAAAGTTTGATACGGAAAGGAGGTATGAAAATGGCGATGATTTTGGAACAAACCACAAATTTCTGAAAAAAAAATAATAAAGGAAAGCTTCAATATTAACGAATGTTTGTAACAGAAGATATGAAACTCTAATGAGAATTGATCGAAAACACGGAAATGAAAATAACGTATGAGAAAGGAAGATTTCATCAGCAAAATGGAAGTGATTTGCAGAAGGCTGAATGGCCATCGAACTGCAGAGAGGATTTGTCGAGTCCTTAATTCGACTGGTTATTCCTATTCCTAATTCATTTTGACAACAGATTTTGTAAGAGGAAGTAGAAACTGAAATAGTGCAAAGATATCCATTGAAAATGAAAAAGTATGGTACAGATTTTGGAATAGGCAATTTCATACTGAAACATTCTTTTTTTCAGTTTTTGTCGAACAATTGAGAGAAAATCAGCGGAAATGAAGGTAGCACATGAAACAATTGCTGTACATTTATAACTAATTTCGAACAAATTCCAGGTAAGCAAATTTACCGAAATTGGGAGACTAGAAAATAGAACCAAACTGCATTCAACATTCAACGAATCTGCTATTTGGAAACAGCGATCTCATTGAAATAGTGAATGACCTGTAAAATTCACTTCCCGATAGAAAAACGGTCGCTTTACACGAGATGCTAGGAGGAAGTAATGTTCACACAACCACGTTTTAGTCGGAGAAATTGCTATGCATAGAAAGACAGAAGTGAAAATGAGAAGATTGCAGAAATTTTGAAATTTTAGTGAAAGATGTGAATTTTCAGAGCAGATTATTCGTGTTCACGAATTTACCATGATTTCTTCTATGAAAAGACTGAAAAGTTAAATTCGCCACGCCTCCACATGATACCTTGGCTTTCCCAGAAACTTCAGTTTTTCTCGCTTCCCTGCGCTCTCTCAAACAGTAATATCTCGCTTATCGCCCAAGAAATGGCGAAAGTCTACTCACTATCCGCTACACTACACAAATGTTGATGACGATTTCTTGGTGATAAATACAGATTTCTCCTGAATCTGTATGACAAGTTTTCACTATCGAACGCTTCTTCTGAATAATACCCGTTCTCTAACCTAATTTATGTATTTGCATCTCCACACTTGCAAAAGAGCGCCCCTTATCATTTACTTCCTGGTTTTATCGCGATTTGGAACTATACGATGTCTGGTGATAAGTCAATAAATATAGGAAAATTTATCGAATAATTAAATTGCAAAAATGGCAATATGAAAACGAGGAAGTGGTAAGAATAGACAGGAGTGGTTTAACGTCCCCGATTTCAGAACTAATTAAAGAGTAGCGTCGAATTTATTGGTGAAAAAGTAGATAAATGAACCATCGCGAGGAATTATTGATACCAAAATAACGCATTTTTCTGAACA
The DNA here is from genome assembly GCA_002287525.1 of Diploscapter pachys. NCBI lineage: Eukaryota > Metazoa > Nematoda > Chromadorea > Rhabditida > Rhabditidae > Diploscapter > Diploscapter pachys. The sequence continues at coordinate 6,137 of LIAE01006601.1, read as the reverse complement.
TTGAAACATATCCGGTAAATTGTTGTGATGTCTCCGACTGTCTGATTGGTAATTGGCTTACTTATCATTGTTCTCGAACGAACAAATGTTCAACTTTTTTAAAATTTTAATTTCAAATTGCAGTTTTATTGAACTTCTGCAAGACTGATATAATCCAAATAAACATTCAAATAGATTATGATAACTTATTATCACCATGAAAGAACCGATATGCACAGACTGAGCAGGAAAGTTTTCAAAGCCTTGAAAAAGTCGAATTCTTATCTAGAAAAGATTACAAATTCTCAAAATGAATTTAAAAAATAATAATTTCTTTAATTGTTATTGAAATATATGCGATTTTTGTTGTAATTTAGGCTTCAGAAAAAAAGTATTATACATTTTTCTCGTCTTCACAGTGATTGCCTTGAAATGTTATAAAAATAGAAAAGGTAGTCGAAAAAATAACGTAATTGAGAAAGAATCGCTAAATGATCAAATGTTAAGAATAATATAAATATCTACATTACACTTAAAATGCGTGTTTAATGACATATATGTCGAGTGTATCTCTATAGTAACTTTGGAGACGTGTTCAGCATGATTAAACTATTTTATCAGCACCCGAAGTTTCCAAATGCAATACTGAAAAAAAAACTAATTTCACGCTAAAAATTACAAAATATTTGCATAAACGATTTTATTTTCAATTAACTAATAACATAAGTAAAGAATTAAGATATAAATTTTGCGATATTAAAAAAAATTTTATTAAATAGCAAATGGATTAGAAACACTCAAATTGGGATGAAAAACAGGATTTTCCAATACATTAATTCAAAACAATCTTAGAAATGTATGTACATCTATGACTGAGCTAGGATAATTTCATTAGTACGAAAAGAAAATTACAGTTAGATGCAAATATCATTATCTACAGAAAATAAATAGCTTGTTTTAATTTTGCTATCTGAAGTACACTATCAGATTTCCAGAAGTAATGTTCTTTTCCCCAATGAGCGCAGTTTGGAAAAGGAAAGAGAAAAATTACGAAATAGTACTTCAGGGCGAGAGAAACGAAATGAAAACTGTATCATTCCTTTCCTATTTTGACGCTTTACCCATTTTCGGGCAACGTAAAAGTAGCCCCAGATTTTAAAAAGATCAATAGCATACCGAATGATCCCAGAAACTGCCAAATCGATATGCTAATTAGCCTAATTATATTCTACACTTAATTTCCTTCAATTTCCTGTATGATTTCCTTAGGTACTAAATTTCCACTTGTCTTCAGCAGAATCCCCTAGAATTACTATAGAAGTTCAGAAAATCTGACAGAAATAGAGGTTTTTGAGATGTTTGATTCCAGAAGTACGTCATAGATCCCCAAATCGCCTGTCAAAATGAACTATTCTATCATGTCTTACTATTCTAGAAGTTTATAGACCAATACATCTATCTCTGAAGTCACTGGGCTCATTTATTATTCCAAAATCTTCCATGCTTCATAGTAGCTCCGTTACAAGAGCCAGCAGTCACTCAGCACATGACACAATCGGGTCGAATTTAGTTTCTATTAAATCTATGGTATTTATTCTCCTAATATTGTGGGTCGAGATATGATCTAGATATGTGACAGTCAGTCATGGGGCCATTTTGTGAACTAATACCTCAAAAATGACGAAAGATTTTAAAAATCCACTATATTCGGAAAGTGCACTGTCCGAAATAATGTACCCAGACATTCGAATATAACTTGTATTTCATCTACGATATCTATTCTCTAAATTTTATGTCTATTTAAGCACGCTACTTTGTGCCGTCCCTTCAAAAAGCAGAAGTGGATGACGTTCACACGGAACGTATTGAAGCGAGCGAAAAGGAGGGGAACTTATTGTCGATCAGGAAAACTCAATTAAAGCAGCGAAAAAGTTAATTACATCCAATTATCTCAACAAAATATCAAAATTGAAGCAATTTCTGAAATTTTGAGACCGAACACGCACAGGAACTCGTCAAGAGAAGCGCTCGTGGAAGGCCGGAATGTCAGGGGCGCAATTTTTCTCTTAAAATAGTCCGATTTCTGCTAAATTGTTTTTATTTTACGCGATTCCAGAATATTTCAGATGCTTAAATAGTTGAAGGGCGTCAGTGGACATCGATTGAATATAAAATTAACCTGGAGCACCACTTCTGAACCGCAGCAGGGACGCGAAAACATAGTCTTTATTAGTGCTTTTAATGAAAATTTTCAAAAATTCATATCTCCCTGTGTATCAGGCCAAATTGAATAATTCTCTTTTTATTTTGTAGATTTCGGCGAGGAGAATAAAGTAAAAATATAAAGAAAATTTTTAGAAATTAATTTTGACGGGAAAAATTACCCCAAGTTATTCTATATGCCCGTACTGTGTTTACAAGTGTAATGTGAGTTAACGTCGGAGTTTTCCATGAAATCTTGTAGAGCTGTTCAAGTTGATCAACTTTTGTTCAAGAGCTTATTCTAGAACGTGCACACACAGGGAGATATGAATTTTTGAAATTTACTGTCAAACGGCACTTTGCAATAGTTGGTCGTTAAACTTCAAGAAATTCTAGAGCTCATACCAATGTGAATCCGAAGGTCAATTCGGAAACAAAAGCTGTTCGCCATATCATTCTACACAACATACTAGAAGGATGATTTTTTTTTCAGAATCGTGCTCAGCTGGTCTCTGTGAGCATTTTGATACCAAATTTGAATTTTTCTCATGCAGAATAACGAAAATATAATTTTACAGAACGACTGGTTGCGAGCTTTTCGGAACATGCGGAACAAATAGTCGGATCGGGTTTTAACCGTCAGATTCATCATCAGCGTAGTCGAAAACCCCCAGGGACGAAATATCAGTTCGAAATTTGAAGGTCGACTTCTTGGGTACCACCCCATACTCGATTCTCACGAAGAACGTGCCATAAGAATATTTACGTGAGGTTATAAATCAATCATCGCCCTTTTAGACAGGATTTCTTTTTATTTAGCTGCCTTTCCTGGCAAAGAAGGCATCTCCTTCGTTCTTTATCTTTCGCCTTTCAATTCTCTCTTCAAATTCTTATCATCTTTCTGTCATTATCTCTTTCCCTAAATCTCTCATCAAGTTAGCCGATGGACAGTCGCAAATCAAAACGCACGACCGAGGAGAGAAGAAAGGCTGAAAAGCTGATATTCTCTTCTAATTAGGAGAATTACATCTTTATCAGAAACTTTGAAGTGTCGCAAAATGAATATGCCTCAGTGTTCAAACTGCCAATCCGAATAGAGTGGCAAGACTCGGTAGTCGTGAATTGTCAATTCGTGTAAGGCAATATACAGCTCCGCATTCGCTCGCACTGATTTACAATAGAATTTCTTCGCGGATACGCATATTTTCTAATATGGATCAATGGGTTTAATGTTGAAGTTACATTATTATATAAAATTGGAAATATTGCAGATTTTGCGGTAATTGCATTCAGCACCACTTCGCCACATCCTACGAAATAGCGTGGAGAAAAGATCCCCTTCCCTGACTATACAAGCCATATGGCGAAAAATCCAAATGGCTGATTTTGCAGATTTATAAAAGGTACAACATCTTCAAATGAAAATTACGACATGCTCATATTATGACGTTGCGGCATTTTTAAGTTGCCGCTGCATTCTTGCGGAAAGGGCTGCGTGCAGTTCCACTTTCGAATTTGATGGGCTGATAACCCGTCGAAGAAGGCGCGAACCCATCCTTTCTTATCCCTCTGCCTTCATCAGAAAAAGGAAAGATAATAGCAGAATAAAAAGAAAATGATAGATTTGAAATCAAATTGAAGGAAGAAAGAAAATAAGATTGAAACGAAATTATGTGCTGAGAGATATGCGCATATAAAAGTGAGTGACAAAGACATTGGCTACTCATCATGGCAAAGTTTCTTTCAACATGTCCTGTCTAATTTTCATCTCGAAATGCTCGAAAGGTGAATCGACTTCAGGACCAGGGCTCGTACTAAAATCCCCTCTCCCATGAATTAGGCCAGTTCACACGAGATTCAGGTGAGGTTCATTTGATCTTAGGATTACATTTCATTGTGTTGTAAGAGCAATATTTTTCAACTTAGTCATGCACACTTCAACAATCCCCATTTCTGATGATCTAATATCGATTTTAGTTATTTATTTTAATTTCTATCTCACAGCACTGATGGGAAATGGTACAACTCCAAATGCACTCTCGACTTCTACAGCAGAGTGAGTTTATTCCGAACTTTCATAGCCATTTGAGCAATTTATATTTTTGTTGAGTTTGTCTGTATGTCCAAGCCTAGATCATGACAGATTTTTCTGACTCCTATGTGTTAAACCTAGATAAGCATCGCAAATTCCGCTCCCTTGCATTTTTCGCTTTGATTCGAAAATTGTCATTTGAAGTCCAAAAATGGCAGCAGAAGCTTTCTGAAAAGACAAGATATAGTTTTATTCCAGAGAAATTTGATCATACTTTCCAAATGAAGTTTTTGAAATAGTAAAAATTTACAAGTAACTTTGAAAGAGATGCTGACCATCGGAACAACGACATCGATTGATGACGAATCGCGTCTCGCTAACGGGGTGACAGAGAAGGGCGTCCACTGGCTAAGGGAGGGAAAGCGACAGATATCAATATCAGAAAAAGGGGAATTGACTTTCATGCAGTGACTATCAGAAAAAGAATTGTTTAGTTGAAAAACATCAGTTTAGTAAAAATTTTTAGTAGATGGACAAGGGACAATCACGCGTATCATTTTGAGATTCGCAAAATAGAAAAAGAAAGAATTGAAGAAAAGAAATCAATTCCACTGGGCTATCTAAATCGCCTATTCATTCACAATAATCTTAACCATTTATAATATCAGTATAATCAATAATCAATTATCCTCCATTATAACAGGTGGGAGTTGCCAGTGTCCTTCACTCAAGGGGCAGCACGATACATTCACAACGCCCCCTTGAACAAAGGGCACTGGCAGCTTCCAACTTTGTTACAGTGGAGAACATCAAATCTGTTATTCTCATAAGTAATTGCGTACCCAGTTATCCATTGCATCCACGATAAGATATCCAATCGACTGATGTTGGCTGGCAGTTTATTCAACTAACTTCTCCTTTTCCTCGTTTATCGCTTTCGCTTTTCCTTTTCGAGTATCTCTCCTTCCCAAATCACCCTTTCCTCCCCCTGCCCAGCGCCTCTCCTATGGTTGTCCATTCCAATCCATCGACAACCAACTGCTGCGCTGTCCCTGCGAAGTACCGCCCCCTTCCCTTCCTTAGAACCCAAATTGAACCCGGCCTGTTGATATGAGATCTCAGAAATGGCGTGGATTAGAGAAAATCTTTGGCGCTGAAATAGCATTGCTAAAAGAGAGACTCTGAGAAATCACCCCTAAAGAGATATCAATTAGAAGGAAAAACGACTGCTGAAAATGGCGATTCATGGCTGGACTGTCTGCGTCGACGCTACTTCGTCGGTTTCTATATGACTGTCCATCTCTAATTATGGCTACCTCTATCACTATAAAAGCTGCCATCGGGTGATATCCCTCACCGTCAGGCAAATCCCGCTGCCCTCGTTCATCTTGCGTTTGAATTTATCGTTTCCGAATTTCTTCCGTTCAACACAATGGCAGGAATAATCTTTTTTCTGTTCCACGTTTTTTTCGTCGTTGTTTATCCTTGTTTTCTAACAGTACCAGGTAATCTTTAGATCATTTGTCATTTATCTTTTCATTATTTTTAGGAGATGTTGCTACAACAATACTGCCTCCCTCCACGTCTACAGTGCCTTCCACCGATATGACAGAAACAACCACTCTGGTTTCCACATCCACATCCTCGTCTACAAGCACGTCAACATCAACGTCTACAAGCACATCCACATCGACCTCTACAAGCACGACCACCACTTCATGTAAGTCAATATCTATTTTCGTCTTTTAAACCATACCCAATAATGATTCAACTAACATTTTTTGCCAATTCCCTCGCATAGATATTATCGTCGTGTCTAGATCAGATTCTTCCTAAATCAGTCTTCCAAATCGCTACCATCAGAATAAGCAGTAGCTAAGGAGGGAGAAAGAGGGTCCCATTTCATAACAGCACGCAATAATGT
>LIAE01006600.1:0-21141 GCA_002287525.1 Diploscapter pachys | reverse complement strand
TCGAATGAAAGTCCATGAAATAATTTATTCAGGTTTTAATAGATGGAAAATGGAAAACAGGGCCTGCTCTTCCTCTTCCAATTAATTCTGTTCAAACAATAATATGCGATGAAATTTTATACGGTCACATTATAGCATATTCATTATTGTAATTAGGGATATTCAGTTATTGATGGATGGAAAAGTAAAGAGATATATCGATTATCAGACGATGAATGGAAATGGGTTGAAATCGGAAAGATTCCAGAAATACGACGTTCTTTCGGAGTTGCATCGCTAAATGGAAGAATTTACATTACTGGAGGATGGGGGTCGTTAATTTTGTATGATAAATAATGTATTATTATTATATATTTAGTGATAGCCTATTAAAATCTTGTCTGTGTTTCGACCCCTCAGCTCCACTTGGTAGTCGAATTTCTCGAATCGCTGATATGAATTATGCAAGAAAAAATCATTCGCTTGTTGTCGCTAACAGGAAATTGTATGCAACCGGAGGGTGAGCTGAGATTTTGCATATCTTTATACCAAATAGTTGTTAACTTAGATTTCAAAATTTTTCTTTTAGAATTTTTTATAATTCAATCGAGGAATACAATCCACTCACAAATGAATGGAAAATCGTTGGAAAAGTAAATTAATACAAGTATTATTAGCTAGAAATTATTCAATTTCCACCTAGTTGAAATGACTTTTCACTTAGAGGGCGCAAGTGGATTTTCGTTTGTGAAAACAGGTCCATGGCACTCCATTCGAAATAATGATTAGGATGCATGAGTCATGTAGCAGTTTACCGTTTTTCATAAGAACAATTCCAAGAAAAGATATTGTCTCTGGAAGTTATTTTCAGATTTTCCATTTTGATTAACATTTTTCGCCAAGGCAGGCATTAGCATAGAAAATTAGGCAAGACTTCCATCGAATATTTCATTTCCTCTCGCCGCTCGTCGAATCTTTCAGAGTTGAGCAAGCAAAATGTGAGTGGAAATGAACCAAACAGAAAAAAATGATGACAAAAATCCAACGCTAATTTTATAAACGGAAGCATTACTTCTTTGTATGGAAAATGGCTTTTTTGAGGTGTACTTTTTTGCATCGACTTCTATAGATAATTCCTATGTTTCGAAAGTAACTATTAATGGGCAGGTTTCATAATCACTTTGGAAATTTTAGGGGGAGTGTTATAATACGACCATAACTAAGATTTTTTAACTTCATGGCCCAAATTAGGAAGATTTTAGTAAAAATTCGGGTTAGGTCAAGAAAGCAAAGTTGCTCAACTGTGAATCGTGCATATTTTATATATAGAACAATTTTCCTCGATATCGCTTTATCCTCGAGAAAAACCCATGTGATGAAAAACTGCTCTATGATTTTGTCTTCACATAGGGAATATCACTTGCACTCTAATTATATATAAGAAGATATAAAGACACTTTTAAGGTGATGATAAAAGAAGAGGATGCGAAGTTAGATATAGATGAAACACCATCTACATCAAGTAATGCAGGACTTACAAGTGAGGATTTAATAATTGATAGAAAAAATCTAGTTTATTTTCATTTTTAGAAAATGAACAGACAACTTCTAGCAACTCAAATGAGTAAGAACGCAGAATGTCATTAATTACTAATAAATTCTTTTAGACTGGAAAATAGAGTTTGTATCGGCATCGATTTGGGAACGACTTCTTCATGTGTTGCTATCGTTGAAAATGGAAAGCCTAAAATCATTTTCGATGAAAAAGGTAAATCAATAATGAAATTTCCCTTTCTATTGTTTCCATTGTAATTTATGCTTAGGCAAATATTTTACACCTTCGATTGTGTCATATGGGGATAATAACGAAATAGTAGTTGGTAATCATGCACTCAACTATTCTGATCTCTCACGAGTTTTATACGGTTTGTATCCTTTAGTCCGTATCCGGTAGGCGAAAAGTAGTGCACGGCTATTTTTTGTCAATTAGTATTTGACGGAGCGATTTTTGTTAAGAAACTCAATGTTTCTATCGAAAATATGAGAGACATCAATAATTTGAAAAAAAATCAATCCGTCCTTTACTAACCATCCTATCTTGTATCAAAAAGTGAAATAGCATTCGAAAAGAAGAAATTGTCCTAAAATCATCCTTTTCCTTCTCATTTTCAACCTCCCCGGTTTCGGACTCAATAATGTCCAAAGTGCTACCTTATTTTTCGAATTGATTTTGTAGATTCAAAAAGACTTCTCGGTTGGGGATTTATGTATCGTCTACCGATTGCCGAGAATCGCTTACTATGGACATTCGATTTGGATACAAGAAATGTGCTGCATTAATTTTTTTATTGTAACGAAAATATAATATTTTAGGATTCAGTAGGCTATGTCCTGAATAGAGGCACTGCGGAAGAGCGATTTATTTTGCCGGAAGAGGTGTCAGCTGATATTCTACGAAAACTTAAATTAATCGCAGAAGTTCGATATTTAAATAATACCTATTTAGAATTTATTTCTTAGAATTACACGGGAGAACCAATAACAGGGGCTGTTGTCGCGATTCCGGCCTTCTTTCAGACAGAGCAAATAGAGGCTACGAAAAGAGCTGTTCAAATGGCTGGACTCGAGTTAAAGATGCTAATCGATGAACCAATAGCTGCTGCTATTGCCTATAAGGACGCCCAGGTGTTAGAGGATTCAAACATAATGATATTCGACTTTGGCGGAGGTATTTACATAATAATCATTTGGAAACAAACAACCGAGCAGTTGTATCAATGAACTTTCAGGCACACTCGATATTAACATTTGCGAAATAAAAAACGAAAATATTACGATAAAAGTCGTTACAGGAGACCAACATTTAGGCATAATAATTATAAAGTGCTTATATTAGCTTGTAATTTTATAGGTGGTCAGGATTTCGATGGAATAATTATGAACTATGTATTACAAGAATATAAGAAGACATCGACTTTTGATATTCTTGGAAATAAGCGTTTGGTTAAACGGTTAAGGACCGAGTGCAGATCGGCAAAAGAGGCGCTCTCTTTTGATGCTTCTTCTTATAATATTCATGTTAGCATTATTAAAAAATAATCGAAGTAGCGAATTATAAAATTCAGTTGGACATCGGTCTAGATGACCATTCAGATTTAAATGTACAACTAACGAAGATAAAGTTTAATGAATTATGCGAGGAGCTTTACACAAGGACATCCAAGCTAATTTATGATACGCTTAGAATGGCTAAACTTAGGACAGATGACATCGATCACGTAGTAAATAAACAAGAAAAACCCTTCCATTCTGATCGGAAATATTTTCCTTAAATTATTTATTCAGATAATGATCGGTGGGTCAACAAGGATTCCCGCCATAAAGGATATTTTGAAAATGAAGTTTGGACGGGAGAAACTAAGACTCAATATCAACCCCGATAAAGCCGTCGTATTTGGGACAGCTATTTTAGCTGATGCTATTGAAGTAAAACTATTCTACTACGAATATTTAAACAAAACATTTTAGAAGAAAAAGCAAATTTCGCTGATTAATAATACAATGGTTGAATTACCTTGGAATATCAATAATTCGCATATAATTTTATTTTATTGTAAGAATTTATATTAAAAGCTAAGTAAGAGAGTTTAAAACGATTTATAATAATTTAGTTTATTATCCAAATAATAATAATCGTGAAGGAAGGATAGGCTTGTTCAATTCATTTACCTGCTCAGTCGAAGAGATTGCAAAATTCCATAGTTGGTATTTTCCATATCAAATAGCAACTACACAGAATAAAGTAAATTCTTATGTTCGTTATTTTGAATAATTTCTCAAATTTCAGATCTTTGGAATTGACAACTATAAGAAGTCATTCGAAATATATGACTTGAATACTCGACAAATTTCTAGAGGTCTGCTCAACAAATCCATGAATGATAGATTCAAAAAATTTTATAGGACCAGACACTCCTGAATGGCGTGAATCTGCGTCTATGGCTTATTTCAAAGGCAAATTGTATTATTTGGGTGGAAAGGATCCTGAAACAGGAGGAAAATCTAATCATGTTAATGTAAGAAGATCGAATGAAAGTCTATGAAAAAATTTACTCAGGTTTTAATAAATGGAAAATGGAAAACAGGGCCTGCTCTTCCTCTTCCAATTGCATGGGCTCAAGCAATAACATGTGATGGAATTTTATACGGTCACATTATAGCATATTCATTATTGTAATTATGGATATTCAGTTATTGATGGATGGGGTAGTAATATGATATATCGATTATTAGAAGATGAACGAGAATGGATTGAAGTCGGAAAGATTCCAGAAGAACGAGGTTTCTCCGTAGTTGCATCGCTAAATGGAAGAATTTACATAACTGGAGGAATGAAGTCGTTAATTTTGTATGATAAATGGTGTATCGTTATATATTTAGTGATTCTAATACATTCAAATCCTGTCTGTGTTTCGATCCCTCAGCTTCAGTTGACAGTCGAATTTCTCGGATCGCTGATATGAATTATGGAAAATATCATCATTCGCTTGTTGCTGCGAATGGAAAATTGTATGCTATCGGAGGGTGAGCTGAGATTTTGCATATCTTTATACGAAATATTTGTTAATTTAGATTTCAAAAAGATTCCTGGGAAAATTATTCCAATTCAATCGAGGAATACGATCCACAAACAAATAGATGGCGTGAAGTCGGAAAAATTAACATAAAATAAAGCTTTTTGTCATTATAATAATCTTGGGTTTCATATAGAAGTTTTATTCAATAAAATATGAAACATGCCAACAGGAACTTTTATTTTGTATTTTATCTTTTGCCACATTATTTAGTTGTTTAGCTTTCGTATGCTTCCTTTTCCGTTCAAGCTATCCCTTATATTTCTCTCATTCTGAGCTCTTCTTTGGTCCAACGGAAAAGCATAGTTAATCTGAGATCTTCCTGATTGATAGATCAATAAACTCCTAGGTATTTTCAACTTATAATTTTTTTCTTCCAAAATTACCAATAACCGAAAAGCATGAAAGAAAGCCACTAACCGCTCAGCCATTAACAAAATTTCCCATGCCTTCTAACTTTTTCCCTTTTCGCATATAAAAAGTATAAGGGGGGAAAACTGCTGTATTTTGTAAAACATTTTATGCGGCGAAATTTTAATTATTTGATGAGAAAATGAATTCTTCGGTCGGACCGATACATTTTAGTTATCGCCCTCTATAATGTCAGATCCTTCAGATCTAAGCTTTGAATGAATTAAAATACGGTTGACTCAAGATTCTTATTAAACGATTGATTTATCAATATCATTTATTTCACCGGTATAGAATATCATTGACTGAAAAATGTGCACTAGACAAAAACTCTAAAGAATTCTAGAACAGGAAATAAGGTATTAACCAATTTGTATAAAATTAATGAATAAAAAGACTAATTGTTTAGATTTAGATGATAGAGCATTCAGAAAACTGATTATATTTCAAATTGATCACGATTTTAGGCCATTGTTCGATCACTGAAATTATCTAGAATGCCTCTGTAAAGGAAATAGTTTTACGAATGTGAAACATCATAGAAAAAGGTCAATCCTTTTCAGGGCTGATGATGATTGAAGTCCAAATAAACTTGAATCTTCTCGATCAATGATAAATGCGGGGTTTATTTTCAAGATTTGCAATAATGGGAAACAAGGTTCAAGTTCACTTTCTGAGGTAAAATTTTTAAAATTCTGAAAAGTTGAATAGAAATATATAAATTTCGAAAGTTTTAAAGAAAAAATCATAAAGAATTGTCATTGAATATTGAGGAATGTTAAAGTTTCCTATGATATAAAGAAATGCAATGCTTTCATAAAGGAATTTATTGTCACTAATATTTTGTCAGCTCGTCATTTCAAATGACACAAATCCATATCATTTCTGTGATTCTGTAAGATAAAATTAAGGAAAGTGCTAAAATTGAGAATTTTATGAGAAGAAAAACTCGATAACGTTTCATAAGAAATAAGTGTCGCCTCAAAATTGTACCTGAGGTAAAGCGATCGAATTATGCCATAGATCCGATAGAAGCTCGTTCCTCCTTGATTTCCTGCTTGACACTCAGCACGTCCAGCCAGAAAGTGTACATTTCTGACTGTTTGTATGGGGAGGAGCGATGCATCAGCTTCGTGATTACCGAAATGCGGTGGCCGTCTGAAAATGGGGATTTTAAATTAAACCGCTAAAAAGTTTAATTTATTAAAGAAAAAAGTAGTTAGGTATATATCTCATATAGCTAGAAGGCCTGGGCTACTTCCCAGTATAAATAACTCATGGAACCTGGGGCTTTTAAAGAATTAAAAATTAAAAGAAGAGAAAACTTAATATGACATTTTCCATATATTTCACTATGTTCATCATAACTTCCTTATTCGGTGTCATTTAGACGAGATCTTTTCAGAGTTATGCTCAGCTGATCTCTGCGAGAATTTTGCTACCGAAGTTGAATTTTCCCCATGCCGAATAACGAAAATAGAATTTTTCGAAACTACCAGATGCGGACCTTCCGGAACAGACGGAACAAGTGGTCGGATCGGGTTTTAACCGTCAGATTCGTCATCAGCGTGGTCGAAAACCCCCAGGAACAAAAACACAGCTCGGAATTCGAGGGTCGACTTCTTGGGTACCACCCCCCAAAAACTCGGTTTTTATAAATAGCGTCTTATATGTGAAAATCAGCCAATCAACGGACCCCTGTTCCGCACCCTTTCCTTATGACTTTGATCTTTCCTGACATTCACTCTTAAACCATGCTCAGGGCCATTTCTTCTCTTTGCTTTCTCATTTTAGCACTGATCTATTTCGCTATTTCTTCAATTTTTCTGTTTGAACGGCCTGTGCCATCATTCCATCATTTCGTTTTCCCTCTGCTTCACCGGCTATATAAACATCAAAGACTTACGCGTCGCCGGTAAACTTCAGGCGCTTTTTTCGCACTTCATTTTATCCGATTTTCAACTCCACAAAATTCTGATTTTCAGATGGATCCCAGGCAGAATTATTCTCCGTACCAGAATCAGGGCCATCAGGGGCCTCATCCGGTAGATTTGATTGAATTTGCTAATTTAACCCTATGAAGTTCAGAACTCTGGGATCGGTCACGGCGCTAAACCCGGACACCGACCTCGTTCCAAACATCGATCGCATTCCAGGCACCGATCCCATTCCAAAGACCGTTCTCATTCCAAACACCGATCTCATTCCGGACACCGATCTCATTCCAAACACCGATCTCGCTCCAGGCCTTGCCAGCATGGGAATCAATCCATTGGTCATGGAGCTGCCCCAATGGGAGGTCAGCATCGTGGAAACTGTCCGAGTGGTCCTCACCAACACCAGCACATCGGCGGTGGAGCAGGACCGAATCCGAATGTAAACGGACCGCAATATCCTGCACATGGAAATGGGCCTGCCCCTCTCCAACCACAACCGAACTATGGGGGAATGGGTCAGGGTGCCGGACCAAATGTGATTATGCCGCATCAAGAAATTCCGGTATAAATTTAAGTTAGTTGTGATGAAGAAGCGACTTTCAGCAAGTCCCAATTGGAAGTGGTGGAATCGGTCACGGAGCTGCACCGAATTCAAACCAATACAACGCGTATGGACAGGGAAGTCATGGAATCGGAAGCGGAGCGAGACCCTACTAACTGATTTATTCTATTATACTAGAACTTCCTCGCTCGTCGTTCGTGCCAGCCCCCGGCTGGCTGCTAGAATTTTAATTACCTCTGCTAAATAGTTGTTTTAAATAAGCTAAATTTAGAGACGCCAAATGAATTTTCGGAATTAATAATCATGAGATAATTTTATATCAGCGTGATTGGGAATATCTACGCAAGCAGAATGCTCTTTAGACCTCTGAAAGTAGTTCAGTGGGTGAATTTCATTATTCAACTTCGACTCGTGGTGGACTGTTGCATCTCTCTACGTAACTTAGAATTTTATCCGAGGAAAGTTTTTTAGCTCTGATGTGCACATTCGTGAGTATTTTAAAATGAAAACGATGAAGCTCGTGGTAGGCAAGCAATATCGTAGTTTCAGAGTTTGATATGGAGATTTTTGGAGAGTCCTTAATTTTCGCGATACCGAGATTTCAATATCCAAAAATCGTGATTTTTGAGGGTTTTGGGGAAAGTTTCCAACTACAAAGCTTGAGGAAAATATTCAGTTTATCATACAGAAACAATTTTCCATGATTATCAATTAGGAACCCGGCCAGGTGGATCGAAAAAGTGGCCGAAAATTTCTAACGCATAATTCGAATGCTAATTTCGACAACTTTTCGAAGTCAAAATTGAAAATAGATTTTATTTTTGAAATCTCCAGTCGATTTGTATAATTGGTATGAAAATTGAAATCTAAAAAAGGGTGGTTTACGTGATTATATATTAAAGGCAATGTTTTTCTTTTTTTAATAAGGTAATATTGACGCGCGTTTTTATTTGTGCAAATTGGATTGTTGTCTATAATATTCAGACTGAATAATTTTCGTTTTTAATTAGTAAGAAAGAAAGGATAGTAAAATTATAACTCGAACTTATTTTATCTAGAATTTTATAAGCTACTATTCGATTGAATGAATATTCTTGAATAATTTGTAAATGTTAAAATGACTCACCATCTTCGTCAGTGTCGAGCACCCAATCGAGGTATTCTGCATAGAGAGGGGACGTCTTCATTTGCAGCAGAAAGTCGTTGTATCTCTTCACGAGGTCTGCCTTATCAGATGCACTCACTTGCTTGCACAGCACTTGAATTTCCGCGGATATCGTCTGAAAAGCAATTGAATGAATTGATTGAAATGGACCCATTCTTTACTACCCTGCATAACACCGATTTCGCTAGAATTAGAGCGTATTGTAAGAAATAAAGCATGAATTTGCCACCTTGTATATGTAAAGCTTGAAGTGATCAGGGACGGTCCTGACGAAGTCGACCTTGTGTCCGACCTTCTGGATGAACGTCTCGACGGCCTCCACGCCCCTCTGCTCTATTTGCTTCCTCAACAGCTGACTCATTTCGTCCAGGGCCTGCTCGTCGATTTCGTCGTCCGCGTCGTTTTCCTTCTTCACGACCAAATTCTGAGAATATCATTTTTATTATCTGATATATGGGGCTTAGTTATGCTTGCCATATTCTCCTGAGCAGGCTGTTCTTCGATCTGCACATCTCCACTCGTCCTCTCTCTCTCAGTCTCCCCTTCTATCTCCTCCATCTCTGCGTCCTCGTTCTGCGCCGCAGGCAGTCGGTTCAAACTTCTTCGGGCAGCTTTCGGCACGACTGTCAGGGCCAGTTCCTTCTTCAGATTCTCGAATATCTCCCTGAATCAGAGATGTTTTATCTTTTTCACGTTGAAATAGTAAGTAGAATTAAGACTTTCTTAGAAATCTAAAAGCTCGCTTGAAAATGCATGAATCTGCATAAAATGCGCGCTGAAAATCTTGCAACATTGAACATTTTTCCTTTCTCCATCGTTTCTTTCTAATGATGACAAAATCAGTGTCAGCATTGCTAAATAGGCTCGTTTGGACTTTTCAAATAAGATGAGCAATGACCGATTCTGTTTCGCGAGTGAGTATTTCTTTCATTTGGGAAAAAGTCGATAACAATTTGTGGCTTTCAAGATAATTTCTTTGGTTTTCAATTTCTAGAAATGTTCTCATTTTATCTAGCCTTATCAATAAGGAAGACATTTCAAACCTGGCCTCTCCCTGCACCTTCTCGTTCTGATTCAGCTTCCTCTGCGTGAAGCAGTCCATCTTCAGACTCTCCTCCGCATCTTCTTCATTCACTGAAAAGTTGCTTAATTCAGCCAAAGGTATTACTATTGCATCGAGATTTGTCTTGAAGTCGAAGGTGTGTGTAGTTTCACCAACTTTTCTTCTATTCGCTTTCTATGCAAATCAAGTGCGATAACTCAACACGCTAATAGGGTAAAACTACATTGGGGTGGGATAGGTTTACACGCACCCTGAAGTTAATTTAGCCAAGTCAGATGAGAGAAAACAAGGAAAGGAGCAAATGGGCACTAATGAGCGATGAAAGCTAATGCTGAGATTACGAAAATGAACATTTTTCTAACCTCTGCTCATAACCCTAATGGAGGAGAAAGAGATGGAAATTGAAAAAATGACAATGAAAATCCAGATTGTAAATCAACCAACCATTAGTGATTTGGCCGAGCGCCTTGAGTTTGACCGCCTGACACATACGCTGGAATTTCGGATTGAGCACATCTTCAGAATCGAAGTTGATGCTGAAATTTGTGGAATGAATTAGATTGTCAAATGATATTTTAAGTTGAATATAGGACCCGATTGGATTACAAATTGAAATAGTGCTCCTAGTGGAATAGACGTTGAAATTAAACTTTGCATCTAATTGGTATTGAGAGTCTTGATATTCAGAATGATTAACTGATGTTTTTGAGGAAAATTAAGATTGTTCATTTGGGACAAAGCTGAATGAAATCACAAGATAAAAATTTCGAAGTTGAAATTTAATTCTATCATTCAATTTCTAATTTGGAAATATTGAATTCGAAATTTCGTGAAAGCTGATCAGAAAGTGAAAATTGACTTGAATGAAAAATCTATTTTTATCAGTTAGACTTTCATCCTATCTAAATATTTCTTGAAAAAGTAAATATGGCCGAGATTTTGTCAGCATATTGGAGGAAAGAATGAGAACAATTAGGAAATTATGAATTGTGAAAGTGGCATTATCATTTTCTTCATTTTTCGCCAATAGCCTCTAATT
The DNA here is from genome assembly GCA_002287525.1 of Diploscapter pachys. Lineage (NCBI taxonomy): Eukaryota > Metazoa > Nematoda > Chromadorea > Rhabditida > Rhabditidae > Diploscapter > Diploscapter pachys. The sequence continues at coordinate 10,351 of LIAE01006600.1, read as the reverse complement.
TCACGTTATTTCAAATCTAAATTTGCTGCTCGCCTTTCATTTTTGCTCATGTCGAATGCGTCAATCAGCTCGTTCATCAGCTGTTTTTGCAGATCTGAAAACAATCGATTTGTCAATTCACAGCTGCCTATCTATGCTATGCGAATTCATTTGGACAGGTCTATTGAAGGCTGAGAATGATAGCTGATAACTTTCACTTGCCGGTCGGTTTATTGGTATTCTGCTGGAGATCAGTGAAGGTGATGTTGTTCATGCTCTGGTAGAATGGGGCCTGCACAAAACGGAAGTACTGAAAGATTATTATTTCACTACGTGATTTTTCAATAACGCTCAATTTTTGTAAAACGCATCATTTCGTAAATTTAAATTTGAAACATCGTACAAATATTTCGCTTTGATGAAACGAGAATTCATCAAATTCAAGTAAAATGCGATAAAAGTTCCTTATGATAAATAATTTAAAAGGATATTAAAATTTAAAAAAAGAAGCTGCAATTCAATTAATGATTAAGCTAGATTATTTATCGTAAAATTAAAAGGGTGACGTACATGATGACCAGCCTCATCCCTCTCAGGGAAAAGGAACATGGGAGTGATGTTGGCTGATGCATGGTATGCGTATCTGAAATTCCGCTCTATATGAGGTACAATTGATCTAACTAAATTCTAAAGTTTTTTTTTCTTATTCTTCTGCGTTGTGCCAATGTGTTTTCAGTTATTTTCGAAAAAAAATCGTGTTTTAGAGTGATCTCGATTTACTCATTTTTTCTTATAGTAGAAAGGAAAACACAAAGAAAACTACCGTTTCAAAGTAGTGCACTCCTTCGAATAATTATCAGTTCATACTTTCAATTACAATATGCCTTAACTACTGAAAAATTTGTGCTGCTTTTTCCTTCTATTTTAATTTTAGAAATTAGATTATTAAATGCTGCTCAATATAAATGAGCTGTTGGAAGAAAGTATGATACCTGCAGAGAGCGACCGTGTTATCCTCGAGCATCGAAGTGATCAGACTAATCGTCAGCTTGGATTCTGGCTGAAAAGAAGTAATTTAGATTACTTTTGTCACATATTCAGAATAATGAGTGAATGTATTAGACGCGGGTTGAATTTCCCAGATTTTTGGAATTCACTTCATTTTAGATTGTTTTCAAAAGTCAAAATGGCAATTTTTTATCAAGTTAGATGAGTACTGTCCTCTTACAAGATTTCGAAGATAAATAACTTTTCCAGTACACTTTTCTTCATCTTCTTTATGCATAGGAGATAAAACATTCAGGGAAAGCTGAGAAGCAAAGCTTCAAGAAATCCTGTAGAAAGATGTACAAACAACCTATTTAAAGTTATGAATGGAATGAGAATTGGCATACATCATCGCCAGCACAAGTCGGTACGGCCACATGAGTCGTGTTGTTCATCAGGTAATTTGGGTGGATCTGCAGAACAAGTACATCATTCCTATTCCTACCAGACCATTCCAACCTGTTTCTTGTCGATGAAGCAGATGAGTTTGAGGCAGCCTCCCTTCTGTCCCTCATTGAAGTTGTGCTTGTTTTCGGGAATCGCGTCGTCTCCCACCTCCACGAGATCCTTGCCGAAGTAGTACTCTCAAATTTATGCTGTATAAATTAGCTTAAAATGCGACATTATAGGCTATCAGTATTGTTTGGTCAAATGAACTAAAGCTCCAAATTGTGAAGAAGGGAAGAAGATAGAGCAGGCGAATTGTGGGAAGCGAGTATATAGATAAAAATGATAGGGAAATAGTGAATAGACACGTTTTGGGAGGGGAAATCATTTTACTATTCAGAAAGTCATCAACGAGATTTTAATTCGTCTAACCAAGACTAACTTGAACTAATGATCATAATTCCTAAGAATTCAGATTTGTTGCCCTATAAAAAGATCATTTCTCAAAATTAGTAGAACTCATAGTTTCAAACAGGTATCTCCAGTGCAGATAAGTCAAATAACGATGATGCACATGAAAATGATATTTTTCAACTTCTATGAGTATAATGGAGACATTTAAAAGGAACTGTATTATAATACTCCTCTTGTAATTAGCCAATAAGAAGATACTTTTTAATTCTTACTCTTAGTGAGAACAGGCTTGGCAGGCTCGTCATCCTCCTCGAATTCGTCGTCAGCCCCTGCCTTCTTCTGCACTCCATTTCCCTTCTTCACATGAATGGACACCGTTTCTGTCTCCTTCTCTGTGGAAGTCGCAGTCTCCCCTTCTGCGTCTCCTTCAGTTTCTTCCTTCTTCAAAGCAGTATGTGCAACGTATTCTCGATTGCGGTCCATCTAAAACGACTCGTTCTCATCGATGAAGGTACTTTCTGCATAATTCATCACTATTTTCTCTAAATGTAATTGCCACAAGAAACAAAAAAAACTGAAAGATGTTTTTTCTTGACATTTTTCCGAAAGAAAATGCTTAGAATTATGCATGCTTCCTTGATTAGAAGCAACAGCAAGAAATATAAATGGAAGATTTTGAATCTGCTCGCTTTTAAAAGGAGTTTTCACACTAAGTGATAGAAATATGCTTGTATAAAAAATACAAAAAAAATTCCGAGCCTCATTTCCCTGGTCATCTGCGAGAGCGGCTCGAATGGGGTTCTTGCCGGGCTGAGTGTGGACGTGGACAGTCAGAGGCAGGGCGATTCCGGGGGCGATTTCGAGTTGCTTCTTGGAAGGACGGCCTGCCACATTACGGCTCAAGTAGTGCGACAGGGCTGACATCGAGTTGCTGCAAGAGGGAACTGATTGATCAATGAATAGCTAGAAGCGAGGTCCGAGAGAATTTTCGAGGATTTCGTCGTACGATAATGCGAATTTAGGGAGTCATAATTGATGCGATTCTCACTCAAACTGAATTGAGTCGAAGTTGAAATTTGAGAAATCGCAAATGTGTTAGGAATCAAACACAGCAATTAGAATAATGTAGCGCATTTTCTAGGATAAGAATCAAAATCTGGATTCGCGCGCATTTTTTCACAAAACAGTATCGTAATTGACCTAAAATCACTGGAAGGAAAAAGAACTTATGTGTCGTTAGTCTCCGATATTAGGCGATTAATTTATTCCTTCTTTATTTGTCGAAAAATAAAAAACATGCTCGAACGTGTAGACCATGGCGTCGTTTTGAGCCGCCACGTTGCAGAGCACAGAGGCAGAACTCGTCGCATCGTGTTCCACCGAGTCATCCACGCCCCTAAACACTCGGTTTTATTGCTAAAAGTTATTTCTTTATCTTCTACCAAGCTTTTCTACTGATACTTTATTTTACTCTATTTGAATTTAAAAGCATTGACTTTGTTGCGGTTCGAAATCACAAAATCGTCGCGAATTTTCAAGATGAACGAAAAAAGCCTTGTATAAATATGATTTTGACTTACATGACGACGAAATTGATGTCGTGCTGCTTGATATCCTCGGCCAATTGCTCTGCCTTCTTCCAGTGACTGGTGCTGCTTTGGCCGTTCGTCAACACGATCAGATGTCTAGACTCTACTTCGGGGTCTGGCTCGTCATCCCCCTCTCCCGAGTCCCACGTCAGCATCTTGAACAGAGTTAGTGCCTCCTTCACTCCATCGATCACTACAAAATAACACTATTCATTTGAAATAGAGAAAGGGAAAAGTGGTAAAATCGTATATTTTCAGAGTTCATTCTCTGAGAAGAATTAGATCCCGTTTATCGCATTCAAAAATATTCATTGGCGAGAATTTTATTTTTAAAAAATAGCTGTTAAACTATAAAAGACCACCCTATATTTTGTCAGCTCTTTATGAAAGAAGAACTAATGATTATGAAATTCTTCTATATTTATGCCTGGATCTGGGTACATTTTATTCATTTCCGAAGCTAATAAAAATGAAAGGCGGAGCTTCTTTTCCTTCCCAGACTTCCGTAAAACTCAAACATACCATCTCCATTGGTGTTGTGGTTGAGGGTAGCGTTCTCGTAAAGGAATCTGAGCTGTTCGAATGAGGCAGTCTCGAATTGGTCACTCGAAAGGACGATCTTTTTCTTGCCATCGGCTCCCACCAGGCAGATTATGAACTTGCTGTAGGCCTGCGCGAAGATCTGCAATTTCACTGAATAGGAATCAGTCGATAAGAATGGAATTCATCAGCTACGATATGGCTAAATCACTGATAGGATGGTTTCTTGCTCAATTGATGAGTCTTGTGTAAAATGGTAAATTATCGTGATCGCTGTTGGTATTCGACGCTGAAATAGGCGCGCTTCAATCCTAAAGCTCCTGTCCAAATCAAAAATAAGTGTTGTCGTATTTTCTTCTTCCACTTTGAAAGGCTAGAAAAAGACTACTTTCGCTCTTGACTGGAACAAGAGTTTTAGGGTTGGAGCGCATCCATATCAGCATTAAACTATTTAGTCGCGATCGCGAAATCGGACTAGTTAGAATAAAGCAGGTTCAGTTGTTATCCAAAAGCTCAGGGAATGCTTTCAACAACAGGACAAATCTTGTCTTGAAAATTTAGAATGTCTAGATAAAAGATTTTTGCGAACATTTTACAGATAAATCAAATTTTCACTATTCCAAATTCTACAATCACGGCAAGCCAAGCCTTATACTTTCAAGACTGCGCTCCGTTTATCCTATTCTGGAGAAATAGAGAAGTGAGCAATGAAAACAAAAACGGCAACAAGACCCTTCTTTTCTTCTCTAGTTTTCACTCAATATCTCCATTTTCCGTTGCTTTTTCCGAACAGATTTGCAATTTTTGTCAAAATTTGACACTCAAATCGTAAGTGCGGGTTTTTATTTGCAAGTCTATTTTCGAAGTATTAGGATTGGAAGGCCGTGAGCACTAGTTATTCCAAATTTTCATACCTTTCTGGAGAGAATCCAGTCTCCGACCTGTCTGGCGAGGTCGATCGCAGTCTGGCCTCCCTCCTCCTCCTGCCCCATGGACTTCCCGCAGTCCACCACAATCACCGCCGTCTCGTAGCGATCCTTCGGCCTCGGCTTCGTCACTCGCTTCAGAACCATTCTGATTTCTGCAAAGTGATCATTGAAAATTCAAATCGCTCATGTCAGTTTGAAACATAATCCGAGCAGACAAGAAATTTTTAGACCTCAAGACTCGAAAATTTTTCTGTAGGTCTATTTGTGGGTGAGTTTTGAGAAGTCTGAAATTTATGTTAATTGTATCTTCAGACACGGAAAATTTGCAGATTATCGGAGTTGGCAGATATTTCAAATGACTTGATATGGAGTTGGCTTATGGTTGCTGGCTCACAAACACCTGAAGCTACAGAAAGAAAGTTCGTGTGCGCGAAAAACAACGCTAAAAATGGAAGCGAAGAAAAGGCATGAAAACGCAGAGAAGGAGAGCTGCTGCACCGCTTTCGTCGTTTCAGCCGATTTTCTGAATCTCTACACGATAGGAATGGTAATCACGACTGGAAAATTGAAAATTGACGGAGGATTTGGAGGAAAATCGAAAAATTTCGAAAACCTTTCCAAGGCAACCGAATTCTGCATTCAAACGCGCACTGCGTTTAGCATGCAGTTACTTGGTGAAATTTGCCGCGGGCTTAGGCTCATTTCGAAATTCGTTCCGGCGTTTTCGCGGATTTTTCTGGATTTTCGTGTGATCGGTGTGGATTCGATTTGATTTGTTTTGTTGGCTCCTAGAAAAAGACACCGGGACACCAGCTAGAAGAAAGCACCACTTTTGCCTATCTTTTTTTCTTTCCCTCGTACTATTTCTTAGAAAAAGTTGTGTCTTTTGCCAACTGGTGTCCCGGTGTCTTTCTATGAGCCGTTTTGTTTTGTTTCAGCTGCTTGCAATCGCGCAATTTGGCAATGCCTCCCTCGACGATAGCCCGCCCTGTGCTGGAGGACTACCTCAAGCTGGAGAAGATCGGGGAGGGCACTTACGGAGTGGTCTACAAGGGACGCAACAAGAAGACTGACGAGGTCGTCGCACTCAAGAAGATTCGACTGGAGTCCGAGGAGGAGGCGAGTTTTATCACAGTATTTCAGGAATTACAAAGTGCCCGCTCATCACTTCTCAGTGAATGAGTAAGGAATGTTGGGAAGGGGAAATTCGTTCATTCTTCGAGAATTGCAGAGTTGAAGCCGAACTTGGCAAACATCTTTGGTGTTCAGCACTCTCACACACATAGTAACTGCCTCTGGTTTAGGATCAAAACATCAATTTCATGAATTCACTAGTCACTTAGTCAACTGCTAATATTCGACTGCTTTAGGGAGTCCCATCGACGACGATCCGCGAGATCTCGCTGCTGAAGGAGCTGGCGCACCCGAACATCGTGTCGCTGCAGGCAGTGATCATGCAGGAGAATCGCCTCTACCTCATCTTCGAATTCCTCTCCATGGACCTCAAGAAGTACATCGATCAGCTCCCTTCCGGAGAGTACCTCGATCAGGGAACGGTCAAGAGCTATCTCTTCCAGGTTTGAAGATTTTGATCATTTCGACAAAGACTAAAATCACATGGTCCTCTTACCAGTTTTCGCGAGTACGAGTCCCCGGGGGCACGTGTATCCAGAAAGTGAAACTTTTCGACTAGAAGCCTCTCTTTTAGCATTCTCGTAATTGTAATGTAAACATGGTCAAATTTTCTCAGGTAGATTAGATATCATTTTTAGCATGAATTGAAACTTTATAAAATAGGCTTATTTTTGAAAAACAACTTTAAAGTATTTTCGTGTCGAGTCGAATACGGGTGCGAAATTTTGTACCCGTGCAAAACCCTGATCCTCGCAATTACTCGATTTATAACTTATATAGTAATGCATTTTTATGAAATTGAGATGGAAGAGGGATTATCTAGGGCTTCGAAGTGAAGCTTTTTCACTTGAAAATTAAACTTTGAAGTTCTTTTTCCATTCTCCACGGGAAGTAATCTTGATTTAAGTTGCAATTCACACATGATTTAAAATGGGTGCAGTTTTAAAAAGGCTTATAACTTCTCGACACTTTTTATCTACAAATTCTTGAAATTTTGAAGATAACTCTTTCATATTTTTGCCAACTCTTTGCATCGTTTCTTTATTTTGATTTTCTGGGTTGTTTTCAACGAATGCATCCGACTCATTCTTCAACTAGTCATTGGTTGTTCTGCTTAGATCTGCCAGGCGATCTGTTTCTGCCACCAGCGTCGAGTGCTGCATCGTGACCTCAAGCCGCAGAACCTGTTGGTCGACACGAACGGGGCCATCAAGGTGGCCGACTTCGGACTCGCCAGGGCCATCGGCATTCCCATCAGACAGTACACTCATGAGGTTGGGACATGCATCAATTGAACTGATTGAGAACAGTCATATAAGAAGCAAAATAAGTTGAGAATGAGAAGAAATTCTGATCTATAATCCAGCGGAATTTTTGAAGCACGAGTCTTGTTTTCCTTGTTTTAAATTAGATAATATTGCGTTTTCACGAAATTCGATGATAAGCGAGAAAAATCGCTCAATTAGTGAGGAATTGATTCTGGTCAGTAGATCAGAAATTACGATTTTGAATTCCAGAAGACATTTGAAAAATATTCAGGGAGGAAACAGAATGAAATATTGTCAAAACAAACTAAAATAGACATTCTCTGAACTTATCTCAGATTCAGGGAATGATTTTGAAACGATATTTCGAGTTTAATTTGTCTACACTCAGGTGGTGACTTTGTGGTACCGTGCGCCTGAAGTGCTGCTGGGCGCGACTCGCTACTCGATGGGAGTCGACATGTGGTCGATCGGCACCATCTTCTTCGAGATGCTCGTCAAGAAGCCACTTTTCCAGGGAGACTCCGAAATCGACGAACTCTTCAAAATTTTCCAGTTAGTCGATTTTATGTTGAACTCTGAACAGATTGACAGAGACGACATTTTGAAGATAATCAGAACATAGCTCGTTCTAATCTTATCAGTAGCACATGGATTTGTGTCAGTTTCAGAATAGGGAAGAATAAATCTGCAACTTCATCTTTTGAAATCGAACATAAACTATGAGTATGTTCAGAAAGGAAGGCGCAATTTCTTTCCGAATGATATTTTCGAAATCTGTTAATATTTTTGAGCTATCAATCAGAAAAGGAATTTCTCCATTATACAAGCTTCTTATGCAGTTCGACTTTTAGAGGAATTCAGCACGAAAATGAATCCTGATTTGAACCCTCCTTGCTAATAAAGCCATTCCCCTATTCTTCAAGTGATATTCTCCTTTGTTCAGAGTGATGGGAACTCCGACAGAAGAGACGTGGCCTGGGGTGTCGTCTCTGCCCGACTACAAGCCCACGTTCCCCAAGTGGAAGAAGAACACCCTGGGAGACAAGTGCGTCGACAAGAAGGGAAGGGCCCTGCTCGCCGGCGATGGACTCAACCTCCTTGAGGTAAATTGATATCCACTTACTGAAATCCTAGTTTTTCATAAAATTGCGATGTATGAAATATTACCGCAATGTTTATTATCTTTTTTTATCAAAATGTAGAAAATGAAAAACGCGAGACGCAGAAAAGAAATAGACGAAAAGTAACTTTGGATTGCATTTATTGCAAACATGGCAAAAATAGCGAATACAATATATCAATTGCTAATGAAAAAGTGCAAGAAGATTTTTCTTAGTTTGGTTTTTCTTGCGTAGTCTACTGTTAGCTGCATAAATCGTCTTTTATCGGAAACTTTGTATTATTTCTCATTGAATTTTTTTTGCACACATTCGACTTAGTTGAGACAGCTTCAGTGAATATAATAAGACGAATTTCAGCAAATGCTGGTGTACGACCCCGTGGAGAGACTGAATGCTCGCGACGCACTCAAGCATCCTTACTTCAACGATGTAAGGTTTATTCTAGTTTTCTTCAGTTTAAGACATTTTGAATTGTTTTCTCTATATAACTGAGCTCTCCAATGGTTTACCGTAAAATGCTAATTTTCAGTTGGATGTGACCTCTCTGCCGGCAGGCAACTACCGTGGCGAATTGGTTCTGAAGGAGAATCGTCCCCCTGCTTGAGAGTGCCCAGTCTTCAATCAGTCGCTCTATTTCCGGGCATTCTGCAGCTTCCCTCAAATCACAAGTTTATCATATTCTCGGTAATTCATCCTCTGCAAATGTACCTGCCTTGAGAACTTTCATTCATTCCACTTAACTCCCTCGATATTTTCAACTATTTCATCCATTTAATCCCAAATTCTTGTATTCATAATTTCTACCTAAACTGATGAATATTCTAAAGTGTCAAGATTTTTTCCACAATGCATTTTATTTTATCTTTAGATTGCAAATTCAAGCTTTATCATCTCCTCAAAATCTTCCCTAAAAGCTCGAATTTCCCCTGTAATATCTCGTCACTCTAGATGGTATTCTAGACAGGTATTGTTTTGTAAGCAATCTCTTCTCCTTTCAATGATTGAATTATTTATGGATTCACTTTTATCCGCACACTTCATAAATGAGTTCGTGTTTTGATAAAGATAACGAGGTGGAATCTTATTGTGGCGAATTCAGAATTCAATGATTATGGAAATCATGAAATACTGGCAAGATTTCGATCTCCTCTAATTGCAATAGTTTGTAATTTCAGCTTTATCTCGCTTCAGTGGCAGTGCCACTTCGTACCGGGTCTGTGCCTGTCCAGTGTCATTTCACCAATTTGCCTGTTGCCAGCTGCAGCCTCACGCCGCATTGTTTTTCTGTAGGCTCCTTTTCCTTGCATAGTATTATCTTTCCCTACCTAATCGGGCATTTTCTTCGTAATTGCCGGTTGAACGATTGAATATTTTTACTACTCTAAAATTATTTGAAATCAGGCTTAGATTTTTTTTATTAACAATAACACTCTAAGCGTAATTTGTCAAATTATGCGAATATGTTCATGAATAGTCAGGAAACCGCGGTTATTTTATCTTTTGTAAATTATTTTCCTTACGCGCATTTTTTAATCTATCTAGTCTTCATTATCCTCAATTATTGACTGTTTTTCATGAGCAACAGGTCAGGTAACAGGTAAATAAGCAGGCGAACAGACAAATATGGTTCATTATGATCTCCCTTCCCTGCGGTTGCATTTGAATACTCTTCTGCCGCCTCTACTTTTCATATTCATTTTGCATCATCGTGATTTGCCCAATGTTTCTTTTCTTCTCTCAATTCCTCTTTATCTCTAATCGATTCTCTATCCATTTATCCATACAAAGACAGTTGCGCTATTCCATTTGGTATGCCTTCGTTCCATATCCAATCGCATTCATGTTGTTCAAACTCTCCCGAACCTGCATACTCTCTTGCTTCTTGCGCCACAGGCAGAAATCCTCAAAATGAACGGTGGACTCTATTTTGTTTGTGGACCTCT
>LIAE01006598.1:21018-59243 GCA_002287525.1 Diploscapter pachys | reverse complement strand
TTATATATTTAGTGGTGTTAATGTATTAAAATCCTGTCTGTGTTTCGATCCCTCAGCTCCAATTGGCAGTCGAATTTCTCAAATCGCTGATATGAATTATCCAAGAAATAATAATTCGCTCATTGTCACAAACGGGAAATTGTATGCAATCGGAGGGTGAGCTGGGGTTTTGCATATCTTTATACGAAATATTTGTTAATTTAGATTTCAAGAACGTTTGAATGTAAATTTTTGTGATTCAATCGAGGAATACGATCCACAAATGAATGAATGGCGAGAAGTCGGAAAACTGAAACACTTGCCTAGAACTATCAAGGATAGCTGCGTTCTCAGCTGAATGCATGTTCGAATAGCTGAATTTATATCCGCGACTATAGTACAGCGATAAGACCCCTTCCCTCTGATGAGAAAGGAATCTTTAGTTCGATATCCCATCTCCTTGTTATTTACATTTTCAAAATTGTAGAAAACTGTATTAGGTATTAGCTGTAAATTTGAACAGCTTTCACATTTGGAGTATTTGCCAGTTGTAACAAATAAATTAAGTTTGTTGATATGATTGTTATTAATTTCATCTAAAATTATTCTTTTAATAAAAATTGTGGAGTAATAATTATTCGATGCACATGATACAGACAACTCTCGAAGGTATCTAATAAAAACTGAAAAATTGTAACTCAAATAAATATTCCTTTTAATCAGGGTTGTACGAACTGAACTTCGAACTGTTTGGAAGTTCAGTTCAGTTCAAGTTCGATTTTTTTCGAACTTCAAACAGCTCTGGATAATATGAAATAACCATTCAAAAAAAAAGGAAAAAATAAAGATTCAAATGGTTCGAATGACAGAAAGTAATGCAGTTGAACGATTTCTGAAAAGAGAAAATTTGAAATAGAGCAACGAATCATCATTCTTCCCTCAAATCTGATATTCAAATTGGAATATGACAATTTGAAGAGAAATAAATATTGGAAAAGTAAACAGAAATTTTTATTCTTAAAATAATGGTTCAGAAGTGAATGTAGCTATTTAAATGGCATATCAAGTTGAGATTCCGTATTGGGAATATATAAGAAGCTAAAAATAAGTGAGGAAGAAAAAGTGACTATTAATGGAAGGCAAGAATTGAGAACTGGATGAGAAGGATAAAGAACTTGACAAGTGGTATAAACTTCATGAATAGACATACTTTTCAAATTTTCCTTTTCTAGGCTGAAGAAACTGCCGAATGCTTAGTGAATAGTTTCTACAAGCTCAACCAAGAGCACAATGGGAATTTCTACGACCGAAATCTTAACCCATTACCTTTTTGAGTTCATTTCGAAAAGGTACCAAAAATCACTTCATCATATTATTAGAGTTATAGTTAGAATTTGAGCCAATATTTATTTTGCCAATGCTGTACAGCGCGTGAAAGTTGACCCTTGATGCAATGTTACAAGCCACGGTTTTGAATAAAACGACACTGTAAACACTAAAGTTTGGACATTATTCTTTTTTCTAAAGCCTTGTGAAGTTTTGTGCAAACATTTGTTTTTTCAGTCAAACTTCAACCTCAATTTTCAAAGTAGCGTAGTGTAGAGATCAAAAACTTGAGTGGAGTTGAGAAAAGTTCAAAGTATTTACGCGAGTTGCGAGTAAACAGTTTGGATCAAAGCCTCGAAGTGCACCTGGGAAAACCCTTGTTATTCAATTTGCGAACAAAAACACGTTAACCTCTATTCAATTGGCACACATGTGTCAGTTTGTCTTTGCCGGGACTTTGATTTCAAGTAAACGAAAAGGTTTAAGCAAAATCGTCACTTTGCACTCATATTTGTTTTGCCGTGAAACTTCTTGATGCGTATAAATACGGTGCGCTCAGTGGCTTTTTGGCATAGCTAATTTGAAATTGGCTAAATTCACGATGAACTCAACACTCTCGGCTTGCATCCTTGGCGCCCTGATTCTAATCGTCGCCGGTAGCAGAATTCATAAGCGAGCTGCGACGAATATCACAAGCACCACCCCGGCAAGCTCAAGTACCGCGAACTATTTCAATCAGATGGGAATTGTGAGTACTTTCTGGTAGTTTTTAGTGATCATATTTTTCAGAAATTTGGCCAACAACTCGGAACCAACTTAACTAGTAAGTATATTTATTGCTAGGGCAATCAGGGTATTAGAAAAATATCACACGATATTGTAGCTCTGAAATGTAGATTCTAGAAATTCATAAACGACAATACATACAGTGACGCGCAAAAGCCTGGCACTAAAACTGATTATCTACATGATCATTTGCTCATTACAATTAATCTAATCGAGTTGAAAGGTTACCAATTTTTAGGATTTTCGGGCAGTATCAACCCGTAAATATTGTTCAATTTTAAGCAGAGCTGAGTAAATAAACGCATAGCAAACTGAATTCTAGTCCCAAGTTTTTACTCGCGCAATGTCTAACTTACGAATTTTCAAATATCCTAAAAAAATTCCCTACCTGTCATCTTCAAAATGTTAAACTTGTAGATCAAGTCAAGCAGACGATGTGTAATACGTTCTACCAGCAGGTCAAATTACAATCTCGTTGTGCCTACTTGAGTGACTACTTTTATACGACTGCTTTTTTGACTATGCAAGCTTATTATCCTTCCTACATCATCTACAGTGCAGTTCCATGCCCAACTACTGTTCAATCTCCAACCATTAACTGCGCCCAAATCTATAATTCTAATAGAATTATCAGCTACGCTGCTCTGCCATCTTATTAATCAAATACGGTCGTGAGTACGTTGTTTCAAAGTAAGAGAAAGAGAAAAATGTCGTATGAAAACAAAGTGCTCGCGGCCATCAAATATTGTTTATTCACATGAAAGTCGATATTTTTGAGGAAATTGGCACTAAATTTTGAAGAGAAATAATGAGTTAAGTAAGAGATGCGAGACGAACAACGTAAATTTTGAATATCGACTTTCTCTTCAATCAACAATACCGAGTTTTCTTTTCATTTGCTAAGTTAGTTAGATTTTTCCATAATATATCGTCGCACGCAATATTTGGATTCACAATGTATTCGATATTTGTTTCTTCAAATTGTATTGATTACACGCAAATTTCTCATCATTAATTTGTCACTATTCGAAGATTTGAATTTTCTTGAAAGATATTTGGGAGATTGATGTCAAATAAGTATTATTTTTAAATTAAAGTTTATTGAATGTTAAAGTATTTTGGTTCACACAATAATTTTAAAATGAGGTTTCATAGTGCCAAGCATACTCATGCAGCATAGAGTGGCATTGTGTATTAGAGAGAAATTTGCAGGTGAAAATCATTCACGAATTTAGTTTATTCCTCGGTTTCATATAATTAATGCTGCATATAATAGTTTGCACGTAAAAAATAAAGACCATGTACGAGATTAATTAACCTGCATGGCTGATAAAAATGTCAAGTGAAACTAAAAGTCAAACTAATGCATCTGTGAGAAAATAAGATAGGCTGAGTTGCGACTAAAAGTCGACGAGATATCTAGAACGGAATGGCTTCGAGATTTCGATCGTAAAAATTGCCGGTGTGAGATTTGTTGAGTTTATAGAAGGAGTTTACGAGAGCTTCCGCACTTTCATGAGGCTAAAATTAATTGTTTAGTTGGGAAGGAAAGAGCAATTTTAGTTCTGGGCCTTTGAAGTCCAACTCGTCAAATGGTCATGATCATTCACTGTTTTCAGTAATCTAGTTGAGCTTCAAATAGCCCGGATGAAAATCTTACCTCAAGCATAGCGGCCTGACTGCCCATGTCGGTTTTTACCTGGAAAGTTCATAAGACACGTTCTTCGTAAAAATCGAGTTTTCTATAAAGGGGGGTGGTACCCAAGAAGTCGACCTTCAAATTTCGAGCTGATTTTCCGTTCCTGGGGGTTTTCGACTATGCTGATGACGAATCTGACAGTTAAAACCCGATCCAATCAATTGTTCCGCCTGTTCCGGAAGGTTCTCTGCAAGCATTTTGATATCAAATTTGAATTTCTCCCATACAGAATAATGAAAATAGAAATTTTCGGAACTACCGGATGCGGACCTTCCGGAACAGGCGGAACAAGTGGTCAGATCGGGTTTTAACCGTCAGATTCGTAACCAGCGTAGTCGAAAACCCCCAGGGACAAAAAACCAACCCGAAAATTGAGGGTCGACTTCTTGGGTACCATCCCATACTCGATTTTTACGAATAACGTCATAAACTACTCAAACTTATTGAAACAAATCTAATCTACCCAGCCTGGGCACCAATTGCAGGCCAGGATATTATCGCCAAGGAGGTCAATGGCCATTGATCTCCCGATCTGATTGAGGGCCGACTGAAATGTTGAATATTGACGGTTCGTTTAATGGGAACAATGATCAGTGTCAGGAGCTACGAAACTTCTTGGAGCTCATGATCGTACTTGCAGTGAAATTCTGGCATTCTAGGCCAAGTCGGAACCTCTTGGACCCGAAATAAGCCTCTCAAAATGGCCTGGCCAAAAGGCAAGCTACACTGGCGGCAACCTGACTGAAGTAAAGTCCGAGAGTTTATTAGGAGCCCTGATTGTGAGGTTACGTAGATCCAGGCTCATGATCACCTTGGTAGCTTTGTATCCCAGGATTTTGAATTTGCTTGAGCCCCCAAACGGGCTTTCGGCGGTGTTCATAGTCACTGAACCGCCGGTAGATGAAATGTTCAAAATCGCGGCTCGGCTGATCGAGAATTCATCTCCTTGAACGCGGGACGCAGCTCGCTGGAGAAGCGGAAGAAGAGCCTGTAAATCACCATTTTCGCCATCCAATAACAGTAATCAAATTGTTCAACTCAAATAGGTTGGTAAATGGGGAATATAGATAACTATCTTATAGTACTAATTTAATTGTCTATAATTATTGTTTTTACTTTTAGTATATAAGAAAGATTTTAACGGGCTCACAGAATGTTTTTTTTTTTAAATTATTTTATGAATTTTCATCGCATTTTATTCAGAAACTATAATTTGAAATCTTTAATGTCCGACCTGGGACAAGATGAGTGTTCCGAACACATTTGGCTGGAATTGCTCGATGATCTTTTCCCTGGGAGTCCTCTCTTTCGTTTCACATGGCACCGATACAGCCGCGTTGTTGACCAAACAATTGAGTCCATTGTCGCCAACTATGGCTTCGATCTGTAATCAGGCATGTCATTCCATTTGCATGGTCTGGATAAAGCCTAAATGGGTCTTAGGGCAATTTCCCTAGGTCTGTATCCTTTAATCCATGTTTGCTCAAAGTTTAGTATATATCCGCTTGTTATGCTTTCATAGCAAAAAGAAACATTTGCGAATTCACTTGCTTGAAATTCCATCAGATCCATTTACCAGAAAGATAATACACCTCTTCTGGGAATCATTTTGAAGACTTCACTTTTGCAAATCAGCTCACCACTTTAACGGCATTATCAATCGACTGGTCGCAATTTATGTCGAGTTCGATCACTTTCAGTCGCTTGTCAGTGATTTTGTTCAATTCGTCTGCATGGACGGGGTCTCGTGCACCGGCAATTAGCACTCCGATATCCTTGTTTTTGAGAAACTCCTTGGTCAAAGCCAATCCGATCCCTCTGTTGGCTCCGGTTATTAGAATCGAATGTGGGGCCATATTTTGAAATGCGATCTGAAATCCAGAGTAATCGAAAAAATAATATGACTTATTATTTGTAAGGATCGAATTCACCATCAAAGTACTGGGACCAAATTTTGTTCAAATTTAAATCCGTCGCTCACAAACAACGTTTCATAAATTTCAAAGAACATCGACCCAAGGAAAACTATGAAACACAAATAGCAGTGATGGAAAATCGATTACGTTTTAGGCTTTGGCTCAATCACGAGAAAAATACTACAACTCTACGAAAAACTGGCTAATTCAAAGGATGTTAAACTTTGATTTTCGAAAATGATAAACAATGTGGAAGAAAGAAATGGGTTCAATGAACAAGTGTTCTTCGAGTTGAACGAGACATTCCAAGAGAAAATAAATGATGAGAATCAATGCTAGGTCTAGTTTTTTTTTCGAAAGTTTAGCCATTTTTCGTATATTTATTTTAGTTTTTTGAAAAATGATCATATTTTAAAATAAGGAAATCTTTCAGAAATAAACAAATTTTTAAGAATAATAGAATTTTTGAAATGAAAAGTAGAATATGAATTACTAAATCAAAAATCGCATGCTGGCATCGATTTTATCAGACCACTGCCAAAGGCCGCAAACACAAACATGAAAATAGAACGTGAAAATGAAGAAAGAGACGGACAGATTTGTATTGTCTGCAGAAGATAAGAAATGAAAATAGGCAAGGTTGCAAGGTTGTAAGGGAGACTGACACAAAGCACAAACGATAACAGAAAATAGGTACAGTTGGGAAAAGTACGAGTGTTGACTAGAATGGCTGCAGGTACTTTGTTACCAAAGATTTGTAATGAGCACATTGTTACCAAACGCTATTTCTCTCCTTTTTTCTTCTTATCCTACACTATTTCTGCTCTGGTAACAAAGTACCTGCAGCCATTGCTTAATAACGGCGTTCTCTCCAATCAATAATAATTCGATGCACATGATATAAAAAACTCGGAGACAACCAATGAATACACTGAAAATTGCAACTGAAATAAATATTATTCAAGATATTTTATTTTAAAAAATTTTATAACCAAATCCAATATTTATTTTATAGTAATTCCAATCCATTAATGAATTTCAAAGTAATTCTTTTTCAAAACATATAGCAGAAATAGTTAATCGATTTCTTATGAATAGTTGTTGAACGTATTCAAAACATAACACTGTTCGTCAGCAGCACCAATATTAGTTAGCGTATTTTTCTTTTTTTTTATTAATAAAAGGTTTAATTACCCAAGTTTGAGAGGCAACTACCAATACACTACTGCGAATTATTGTCTGACAACCCCTACATCTATCTCCAACCAGATTTTTTTTTTACATATTTCAGCATGCATGTTCAAGTTTTAGGATTCTTAAATGATAAGCCATTTTAGGAATCGATTTTTAGTCTGATAAAAATTACGAAGCATCAATTTTTAGTAGTTTCATTCTCCGTTCTTCAATTATCAATTTCAAACTCATTAATTGCAGATTTTCTCATTCAATAAATACTCTCCTATACTATTGCCATTTGTATTGTTTAGGTCTCTCTTAGCAAAGATGCTAGCCAATTTACCAGTCGAAATTATACTGTTGATCTTCCAACATCCCGAATTCAAAGACCTGGAACAATTGGTCCGAACGAATAAACGGATGATGCAAATAATCGCGAAACATTTGTCGATAGTACTCAAGGGGAGAATTCTATTCTATCGTAAGAAATTATGTTGAAAGCTAAGTAAGAGACTTTGAAACGATTCGTAATAATTTAGTTTGTTATCCAAATAATGATAAAGATGGAGGAAAGATATGTTTGCTCGATTCATATGCCTGTTCAATAGAAGAGATTGCAAAATTCGATAATTGTTATGTGCCATTTCAAGTAGCAACTACACAGGATAAGGTAAATTCTTATGCTCGTGATTTCGAATAATTTCTTTGACTTCAGAGTTTTGGAATCGACAACGAAACTAAATCATTTGAAATCTATGACTTGAATACTCGACAAATTTCAAGAGGTCTGCTCAACAAATCCATGAATGATCGATTCAAAGAATTTTACAGGTCCAGATCCTCCTGAATGGCGTGGAGATGTATCTGTGGCTTATTTCAAAGACAAATTGTATTATTTGGGTGGATGGGATCCTGAAGCAAGAGAATATACGAATCGAGTTGATGTAAGAAGGTCGAATGAGAGTCCATGAAATAATTAATTCAGGTTTTAATAGATGGAAAGTGGCAAACAGGGTCATCATTTCCTATTCCAATTATAGGTGCTCAAACAATAACATGCGATGAAATTTTATACGGTCACATTATAGCATATTCATTATTGTAATTATGGACATTCAGTTATTGATGGAGAATATAGTAAAAATATATATCGATTATCAGACGATGAACGGGAATGGATTGAAATTGGAAAGATTCCAGAACAGCGACTTTTTTTCGGAGTTGCATCGCTAAATGGAAAAATTTACATAACTGGAGGATTGAAGTCGTTAATTTTGTATGATAAATAATGTATCATTATATATTTAGTTATGATAATTGTCATAATGCATTAAAATCCTGTCTGTATTTTGACCCCTCAGCTCCAATTGACAGTCGAATTTCTCGAATCGCTGATATGAATTATGCAAGAAATCATCATTCGCTCATTGTCGCTAATGGGAAATTGTATGCAATCGGAGGGTGAGCTGAGATTTTGGATATCTTTATACGAAATGTTTGTTAACCTAGATATCAAGATTTGAATAATTCAATCGAGGAATACGATCCACAAACGAATAAATGGCAGAAAGTCGGAGAAATTAACATAAAATAAAGCTCGATTATAATAATCTCAGATTCCATATAGAAATTTTATTCAATAAAATATGGAATAATAATTTAATTTCAATGCACATGATACATACAACTCTCGAAGATATTCAAGAGTGATAAGGGAAAAGTGCAACTGAAATAAATAATCCCTTTATCAGGGTTGTACAAACTAAACTGAACTTCGAACTTCAGACAGTTCTGATCCTGTCATTTACTCCCTATTATTTGCGGCAATATTATTACCAGAAGTCTAATTTGTTTTAAATGGGTCGAATAAATTCAAGAAAAACAATAAATAAGTAGTAGCATATTTGAAATTGATCAACTTATGCTAACACACTCCTCGAAAATATTCACTCTGAAGTGAGTTATTCCAGAAAGTACGCTAATTGGTGGTCATTTTCGAAAATGTATCTCAAAATTTCATCTTTCTCATTTTTCGCTCTCTTTCAGAATTCGTTAAAATTTTAAGAATCGCCTAAATTAACATAAATTCTCATTTTCCCCTCTCTAAGTTTACCGAATTTCTTCATTTTTATGTAGTTTCATAAAACATTTCTATCTTGAAGAATACATTTATTTTCGTCGTTAAATTCATATGAAATTGCACTAGAATCTTGAGCTACAGTAATCCTAACTAAATAGCCGATATACACGTTTTCGCAAAAAAAAATGTTTGGCAGTAAAATGAGAGCCTGGCTGAGACTTAGTCGTCCTTCCATTCTGGGTAATAGTGGGTCCTGATTCGCTGCAGGTAGGCTTTGATGCGGGGAAACTCGTCGTCCAGGAGGTCGGTGATTTTCTGTCGATACGGGAGGTAGTACGTCGCTCCTAGCTGACCGAACATCGTACAATCTACCTGTAAAAGTTTACTTTTCATAAAAATCGATTTTTTCCGAATTTTCTTAGTCCTAACCAAAGAGATCCTGTCTCCGAAGAGGAATTTCTTGTCGCCCAAAATTGCATCAATGGCTTCTATGTCCTTGCGAAGCAGCGCGTGGATCTCGTCTTTCGACAAGCGGCCGAACACGCCGTCGATGCGTCTTTTCGCCTAGAAATTTTGAAACAATATTTAAATCATCATTTTCATCTATTTTTCATGAAAAATGCATTTTATTCAAGTAATTTTCAACTGAAATTAGCACAAATTAGTTCATTTATCGATTTTTCCTTTCAAAATTAGCATTTCTTTTTCCAAAAATGAGATGGTTTCGTCGTTTTCTTCAGAATTTCAGATTTTTTTTCTAACATACCGTGTCCGAGAACTTCTTGCCGAGGAAGTTGGCGACGAACTGCGGGATTGGCGCACCGCTCACAGGCCGGGACAGCAGAACGGGGCCGTTCAGGACGGACTTGTCGTAGAGAAGGGCACTGCAAATTCAGAATTGTAAGTTTTATGCTAATTTTTGAAAATCCTATAAAATTTGTACAATTTTTCAAATTTATGTTATTTTTAAATTTGTTAAATTTTCAAAAATCGATTTTATTTTAAAAAGAATGCTCCTTTACTAGTTGGTCGACAGATCCAACATTCTCTCGACTGCTCGCGCGACTCCTTTGTCCTCGCCTTTCAGGCCGTCCTGAAAAATTAAAATATTGATTTAAAAAAAAAATCAAAACAAAAGAATATTGTTTCGATCAAATGAAGTGAAAGTTCGTGTGTTGAAAAATAGCGAGAAAAGGAGAGAGACAGAAAATTGCATATCACTCTTTCCATTGTCCTCTGCTGATTCTTTCTCTGCGCTCTAGCCTCCTTCCTTGCAAATAATAGTTCATACGCGCATTTCTCGCAAGGCGCTCTTTAACATACGAACTATCACTTCATTTGATCGATACAATAAAACGAATATCATGTATTCTTCTAGAATTTAGCATTGGAGCAGGTTTTCAAGCTTTTTTTGGCTTTTTGTATTTCATATCTACTTTTTGAGGAGAGTAGGGGAAAAGAAAAAAAAGTGAGTAGGTGTGAAATACAGATCCAGGCCTTTTGCTGTATATTTTCAGACTGACGTCGATGCCGAAATGCTTTTGGAGTGTCCAGACGATGACTTGCGAGTCGGCGATCTGCTTGCCGTTGAGCTCGATGAAGGGCAGCAGGCCGCGCGACGACCGCTTGAACATTGACGAGATTATCTGCAACAAGCTCAAATTAGCCTTCATTTACTTTGAAAAAAGTATTTTATAGAGGGAAGGGACGCGTATCCGAGAGAAGGGCGAAAAGAAGAACGCAAAGGAGTAGATACGCAAAGACAGCAGTTCATCTAGCGGATACCCCCTTCCCCTTCCCTCTGCGAAAGTCGTTTTGAGAGAGAATGAGAAAGAAATTTTGAATTAAATTAGGATGAAATGTTTTTCCACTTGTTAAAATTTGACCGCATTCGTTTTTCGAGGATATTTCAGAGATTCCGAGCATTTCAAATCAGAAACGTGAATTATTGCTGGATGAAATAAAATGTAACTATTTTTTCAGGATAGAGAACTGTGTTTATAGTAATTTTGCATATAAAAATCGCCTACCTCATGTTTGATGTCGTGCACTCGGAGCACGGTTTCGATCTTCAGGCAGTAGGGCGACGCATTCGGGAGGCCGTTGGGGAGACGAGGGAACTGCACGAGATACACCACGTCCTGCTTCCAGTTCGACTTCGTCAGATCCGTGCTCGCATACCTGTAAACCAAATGATATTATTATCAATGCGCAAAAGTGGTTATTCGTGCATAGAGGGGCTATGCGCAGACTCGAGACACTTTCTTCATCCCTTCGACGAGAATAGCACGCATAATAAATATATCGGGAAATGCCTCTACATTCTCCAGTACCTGATGAGCGCTTGTTTCGCGTTATACTAGTTTTTAAACAAATTTTAGGCTTTTAAATAGTTTTAGGTTTTTCAATTTTTAAAAATCATTTTTGCATCTTTTTTTTAATTTTTAATTTACCTCAAAATTGCCCCATTCCTTGCAGCAAATCCAGTTGTGTTCTTTACCAATTGAGAGAGCATTTCCTGAAATGAAAGACTTCAAATTTTAGAAACACCAATCTTGTCAGATAAAACATTTCTTAATTTTCCTATTTTCAAATTCGACCTTTCATTGCTAAAGAGCCCCAAATACTTTCTTCCTACTGTATATTCTCACTCACATCACATGCTAAAGTTTTTGCAAGTTTCTCGAAAATATCCGTAGCTTGAAATGCCGCTGCTTGCGTCGACTTGTTTTGTCGCTATCATTCGAACCTTTACTTTTCCGTTTGCGTATTTCGGGACGAATTTCAATTTCCGGATTTGGTGTTGGCTTCCCGTTTCAAAAGGGGCGGGGCGTTACACCGTTTTAACGGTGCCTTGGTAACGCGGAGCTGCACAGGAAGGTCTACAATATCTGTTCAATATCTCGTCTCCTTCTCCTCCCAAAATTCCTCACTTCATATCGCATTCCCCGTCAATGCACGCCCTAAATCTGATTTTCCTAACCCTTACGACGCTATTCCTCCTAACATGGGTAAAATTTAAACTTTTTATAAATTTCGTCTATTCAAAATTCATTCTTTTCTTGTAAAATTATCTCTTTTCTAATGTTTGTGCTCGAAAATCATTTTCTCTTTCATTAAAAAGCCTAATTTAAAAATTTTCATCAAATTTCGAAAAAAAACAAATTAGGCCGATGAAAGTCACGTCATGAACCGAAGGGAGGCCGCCATGGTTGGAGACGACATCCTCCAAGAGCTGAGAGGCAAGGCCCTGGGTGGCAGGATGAGGTTTGTCTTAAAAAATTGACGCCAAAAAATAAAAAGCCAAGAGTACCTCCATTAAGTTTTTCGAATTTCAGCCCAGAAAATAAACGTTTTTAGATTCGGAAAGCGCGCGCTGTCGGTGAACGGTTATCGATTCCAGCCCTATGACATGGGAAGCGACACCCCCGTTTATTTGAAATAAACATCTGATTTTAATTTTAAAATATACAATTGTTGATAAAATTACGTGATGATCTCATTATATTCTTTTTATACTTATGCCTCATTAAAGCACATATCCATTTAATGTTTGTACCAGTGGCAGGCCGGAGTCGGGTTTTCAAAAATTTTCTCCTAGTGATGTATAATAAGGCATTTTAAAGGAACACAAGTTCGTTTTAGCCACATTTTAACGCAATTTGTCCATTATTAAGTAAATTTGACCAGTGGTGTTCACAGTTGAATATTTGTAACCGAAATTTTTCAAAAAAAAACTGCATTGGAGAAAAATTTAGCAAAAATTGAGCCGGAGCTGGGGGACCGGAATCGGAGTTAAATTTAAAAAAAAAATGTTGAAACCGGAGTCAACTCCGACCCGGAACTGGTTTGTAATTCCTGAATGAAAAGCAGTTCTCCATCATATTTATTCGCATTTATATATTCCAAATGCCATCGTATCTCTCTCGCTTTGTTGATCTTATGTGTTTTCTTGATTTTTATCGTTTTATCTGTGGTAAGGAACATACAACGACTTGCGCCGATGTGATTCAATAAATCATTCGATCGTTTTTGAAATAGTTTTGAAAAATTACAAATGTGAAAATTTACAATTTTTAAACGAATTTTATAATTTAAGTCTATCAATCAATTTTTTCATTATCTTGAACACGACATTAATCTTATATCGACTCGACTCCGTCAAATTTTGGATAAATTTTCAAAAGTTCCGCCCATCTTTCGGATTACTGTAGCGTACCTTTTATCAGAGTTGAATCCTTTCGCGTCACTTTACCCTGCCCACTTGCGCGTTTCCGTTTCCTCGTCTTCCTTTCCTCCTGTTTCCCGCTGCACGTCTTTCTGTCGATGTCGCCTCAGGAAATTCTGAAATCATTCTCAATTATTTTTTATTCGTCAAAACTTTGATTTATGCAAATCATTCAACATTTTCAAATTCCAATTTCCTGATTTAAGCATTTTCAAAAAAAAAAGTTAGAATACTAAACGGTGACAATTCCATCACGATTCGTCATTTCACTACAGTAATCCCGTGCTTTGGGGTATGTTTTCATCTCACTTCAATTTTAACATTTCGAAAGTCGAAAACAAGTAATGCTCCAAAAATACTCGAAACAGCAGCGTTTGTGAGATGAAACCAATTTCCTGCTTGAAATATCGGACGGAAAGGAAGGATCTCACCCCGCTGCAGAGATATTATTCATTTTGTAGGGCTCAGAAATTAAGTTGAAATTCTCGAATTTGAAAGGAAAAAAATTTATTTCAAAACAATCATTTTCTACTACATAGCTTCTTGAATTTTTAGTTATGCAGAGGGGGAATTAGTTTTTTCCTCTAAAATAAATTTATTCATTTATCTAAAATGACCTACTTTTTCTTGATCAGTCAGGAGACCGAGAGACAGGCACTCTATCCACTGTACTGCCTGCTCACCTCAAATCATAATCAATTAGCCACTTCAAATCACGCCGTTAGTCAGATATTCAGATATCAATTCACGTTGAAACGTGTCTGATTTTTCACAAGAAAGACTCCAAGTTTTTATTTTTCAAGTCTTTATTATTCTCTTTGAAAATCTAAACTCGTCTAAAACCAGTATTAATAAATTAGCATTTCTAAAGAGCAACTTGGAAAACGCTATTCTGATATGTGAAGTGGTGATTGGGCTCGAAAACAACGACTTTCTAGCCTGGTTCTTCGAATCAGAAGGCATGTACTTTCCAAATTAGCAGTTACTATATGACGAGATGACGAGCCTATAATAGTCAGGGATAAGCGAGGAAGGAAAGTAGGGCGAAATTGTGTGGGGAAAGATAGGTCTCGTCATCACGTCATATAGCAGTTGCCTTGCAAATTGTCCTTGAAAGACTCTTGTGTTTGTTTGTATTTTACCATAGGGGTTTGTGGACGGGCCGTTTCTGAATGGGTTGTACGGGTGGCGGCTCGTAGACTTTGTCGCGCGTCAGATTCCACACGCCGAGTGCTAGCAGTGACAGGCAGATCGTCGCGCTGTACATGTAGTATTTCATGTTCGCCTGCAAAGGCGAAATGATGATTTGATTTTTTGAAAATTGATCATTTTTGGGGCTCCCTGTACTATTTAGTAACCGCAACCGTCTGTACTAGTAACCGGATTTTAGGGTAAGGGAGTTTAGGCAAAGAGGGAAAATATGAAGAAAAAAGAACCGGCCAATAGTACCGACGGTTACTAATACAGGAAGGTCATTTTTAGGACATGACTTTCTTTTATTTCAGACCACTATTTCTTCTCAACATTGCAGAAGCAGAAACAATCACTTTGGAAAATTCGCCTAATTTGGAAATGAAAGTTACTAGAAAGATGCACGGTTTCTCAAATGAGTGATATGTATGAATCCTCCAATGGTTCAGCGGAAGGGGAGAAATTCAATTCCACAGAAATGTTTAGTCTTTTTTCTGCTGCTTTGCTTACCCTGACATCTCCGAAAAGAGAAGGTGGCTGTTCGTCGTCAAAGTCGTCAGTGCTCTTCTTGGCTCTGCTCGGCCCTGGGCTCATGCCTGCCTTTGCCTGTTGACTGGCCAATCGTCGCACTGCGAGTCTTCTCGCGGCCAGCAGTCTCATCCCCATCTCGGCCTGATGAAAACACTGCATGTCTTCTGAAAATTCAAACAATGTTCAATTTCCAGAAAAATGACCCACTCTAGTTCCCACCCTCTTATTTGGAAAAATAGCAGGGGAAAAGAAAAAGTGGAAACTACAAGAAACCCAAGAAAATCAACAAATTTCCAGATATTTTAACCCGTAAAAACGGTCTATCTTCTGAAAAAACGAGTTTTTTTTCGGTATATTTATTCCTTAAACGAAAATTTGAAAGAAAGATCGAAATATGATAATATCACAGCTCCACAACACAACAATGATATTCTGCTGGTTAGAAAATATACTATGAGGGTGAGATAAAAAAATGAAAATCTATCGAAAATGATAGAATATATGGCAAGATGGACTGAATGGGTGACTATTGAATGAAAGCTAGTCGAACGAAATACTGCAATTAACATGAAATTTCATCTTAGAGTTTTTTAAATCAACTTTTCTCCTAATTTTATGAAAATTTTTTCCCTTTTCAACTAGGGAAGATTGCTGAATTTTGAAAAAAAAAAATCGATTTTATAATTTAAATTGAAAAATTATCAATTCATTGATGTTCTGAATGAATTAGCTCTATTTAGGATTTTTGAATTTCGAAAAGACATGGTTCGTCCCTATTTGTGTTCTGCTTTCTGTCAGAGGTCGGTCCTACGTGACGATGGACTGTAGCTTAGAAGTGAGTTGTTCAGCGAAGGTCCTTCTGTAGGCGGGCGAGATGGTGTCGAGCAGCGCACCGAGAGAGTCGAAATAGCGTGTGTACAGCTCGAGGTCGCGGAAATCGCCTGCCATCGAATCCGATCGACTAGAAGAGACGCGCCAGCCTTTTGCTGAAAAGTTTGGGGTTTGCCTTTCTCATTTTCGCTTCCCAGACCTACCCGTCAGCTCGATGCAGTAGGTCTGTCCTTCGAGAGTGGTGAGGTTGATGAATAACAGCTCGGCGGTGCGAGGCAGGATGTCTGAGATGCAGATGCGTTGCACGAACGGGCAGAACTCCCTGATCGCGGAGGCCGCCTCTACTTCCAGCAGGGAGTCCGTCGAGCGGCAGTCGCAGTAGCTGAACAACTTCAAAATAAATCTTTTCAAAAAATGATTTGATACAGGTGAGACGGAATCGGGAATGCTGGAGTTTTTCGAAGTTGGAGGAAGAATTCGCGAAAGTCTGGACAGAATCGGAATCTTTCAAACTGGAATACAGGAAAATTCAACTCTACAACTGCAAAGGAGAAAAATGCGCAGAAATGCATTGCAAGAGAATTTTTCTACAATGCAGTGCAGTCTCGGAGTGAAAATTCTGGACTATTTCTCCAAGTTCCGATAGGTATTCCGACATTTTAGGCCAGTTCTCCTTTTCCAATTCCACTTCGTCACTTTGTCTCGTCAAAGATTCAAGCTTACTTGATGAATCGTTGCGATCCAGCCGAGTCATCTGCTGTCCCTCCATTTACCATCGGTTTCCCGCCCATCTGCTGACTCGTCGTGGCACCGTCGGACGACATCTGAATCCCCAAATCCATTAAAAAAATCACGGACGAAAACCAAGGAGAAATCGGAAGAAGCAAGCGGAATTTCAAACAACGACAATGCATGAAACAAGCTCGAAATAAACGAAGTGCATTTCTTCTTGAGGCAAGAGCTGCCGCATCAGTTTTTATTCGATTTTTCGCGGATTCTCCGGTCTCGTATTTATTACCCCAAGTCACCTTTACCCTCTTGTAGTTTTCACCTTTTTCTAGAAAATAGCAAGGAGAAAAAAGGAGATAAAAACTACAAGAGGGGTAAAACATACACAAGGTCGGGTTTTTCGGGATTTGATTGAATTTTGTAGGGGAATGGACCGCAAATTCGACTCGGACAACCAACCGTTCACCTCGGGCGTCGTCTCGCTCAGGAAGTTCCTCGAAGCTGCGTGGAATGAGGACTCTGTTTTGAGAGGTGGGGAAATTGTCAGGAATTACACGAAAATGAAAATTTAAACTTTTTGACGTCATGATTCAAAATTTACTGATTCCGACTTTTGATTTTTAGACAAGTTTCTGAATTGTATGGTTTTGACAATTGGTTTGGATATAGTAATACTTGAATTAAAAACTACAAATTTCAAATGGGGTAATTTGAGAAAGCCTCCATCTCCCTCCAGCAGACATCGCAGTCAAGGAGGAGATGGACCACACGACGCAGATGCGCATAAATTTCGCCGACGCATTCGGAATCACCGACGCCGAGGCCATTAATATCTTCGACAAAGAACTTTCGTGGGTTTTTTTTTCATCTTTTTTTTTAAATTTATATAACTTTGAAAAGTTAAATTTTTTATTTTATCTCTAGTTTTCCAAAACTTGAACCTTCTTTCTTTTTTTCAAATGTATAAAGTTTTAAATTTTAGGATTATTTTAAATTTCTTGATTTAGTCTGACAAACCTCGTCCGCCGTCCGATCGACGCTGAGAGAAATCTGGAGCGCTACCAGAAGTTGCCGCTCATGCCTAAGAGATTCCACACCCACACGTAAATTTAAAATATTATTTTTTTCCTAATTAAAAAAATTCAGTTACACCGAGGCGCGAGTGAAGAATGCGGCTGAGAGCGCGCAGAAGAAGTCGAATTATTTGCGGACGATGAAATACGACAAGTATGAGAACGGAGCGCTGGGACCGGTAGGAAGAATTTTTATCTTTAACAAAATATTTTCTTGGGTATTTTTAAATGTTTTCGAATTGATGGAATTTCAGCTGACCCGCATCCTGCATCCGTCGAACGCAGTCACGCAGAAGGACATCATCATGACTGTGACACTCTACTGTCCCTACAACAAGATCCTCACCAACCAGGAAATGAAGGGACATCACATGGTTCGATTTGAAAAATTTAATTTATTTGTTGTTATTCAACAAATTTTCAGCTCATCCCACAGACGAAATTCCTGGTGCGCGGCGAGACGACGCTGATGAATTTCCGGAAGAAATTGGTAAAATTCAATTTTAAGAAATGAAATTATGATTATTTAAAATTTTTTTAGGTCTGCGTTTGCGACGTCGCAATGGAGTTGCCTGATGGAAAGGAACTTGAGCCTCCGAGGTTTTTTTTTTCATTTTATCGTTTTCTTTAATTCTATTTTTAGCATCGCTCACGCCCACCTCGTGCGCTATCCTTCCGCGTTCATTTTCATTCACGACACGTTTTACATTGACAGATCCAATCCCAATTCCACAGACACTTCTGCGTAAGGATTTAGCTTTTATATTTATTTTTATCCTCTTTCAAATTGAATCAGTTTCAAAATAGGAGTAGAATTATATTTCTGAAGGATAAAATTTTAAACAAATTTAATTTAATATTTTCAGCCCGATTCGCGAATTCATGACACGCAAGCCCATCTTTGACCCGGTGCAGTGCAAAGACATGGAGGGCGTGAAATTCATCGACATCGAATTGCGGTATTCGGATATTCCGATTTTTAACAAAATTACAAATTTTAGTCTGGGCCAGCCCTACGTGTTCCAGCATTCGGGTACCTGCGAGCATCTGTTCGTTTTCCACGACTTGAGAGTTCTGCACAGGGGTGATTTCCAGGTAATTTTTTCTTTTTTTATTTTTGGGAAAATTCGAATTTTTCATTTTCAGGACGTCGAAGACTATCCGCTACTGGTCGTGGAAAAGACCTCGTTCGCCAAGTGCTACGGATGCAAAATTAACTCGGCTACGTGAGATTTTCTTCTGTTTTTGCAGATATTTGCTACCAAACTTGGAAAAGCATTTCTTCTCAGTAACATGACGAGAAAATACGTGGAAAAATCCTATCCGAACTAATCCTTTTCTTACAGTATTTTTGTCGATTTTCCATGTTTCGAGAAAAATCATGTCAATTTGAAATAATAAGCTTTTTCTCAAGTTTTTATTTTTAGTTTCATCGTGGAAGAATGCGACCGTCTGCCGATGACGACGGCGCTGTTCTGCGAGAGCTGCTTCAGGGAGTTCCACTTCGTGCACGGCGCCAAAATCGGTCATTTCCGCGCGTCACCTTTCTACGATATGGGCACGCTGCGCATCAGCTAATCCCCCAGCAACCACTTGCTCAGGGCTGCAAATTTTCCACCCAATTCGTCTACAACGCGACACACGATGCTCTCTTTTCTCTTTCTTTTTCTCACGAGGCTCTGCAAAGCCTTCCATGCTATTTATCTCTCTATCTCGCTTCTCTGTGTTAGCCAATCGTGTGCGAAATTTGCAGCCCTACATTCGCCAAAATGCACACCATTCTTTCTTGTCATTCACAAAGTCAACATTCCTGAATTCATCATCTCAACATTGCATTTGTGGCTGCTTTTTATTCAGGATTTTAGTCATCGGTTTCCACTTTTATTTATTTCTTGTACATACTAATTCGACAAAACGGGTATTCCAGTTCTCTATTAGTATTCATTGTTATTCCCTTGAAGAAATAAATATTCCTAGATTATTTTATCAGAATAATCCGATTTTCGTTGATTAACGATGTCATATCGAGATTGGGGAGGTTAAAGGTTTAGAATTTTGAAATTCAGAATGTTCGACGCAGAAGACTATCCGGGAATCGTTATAGTACAGTACCCGGGAATCGTCAGAAATGTCGACAAAGCAATACAGACCTTGGGAGGAGTTGAAAAAATGAGTCAGGTAGAAAAATCACGATTTAAAAATTTTTGAAATTTCATTTTCAGGCCCATCGCACGAAGGTTGCCATGGAATTAAAGCACACGCCCGAAAATCCATATACCAGTCGATGTTTCTCGAATGTAATTGATGCCATGAAGGTCGGATTTTAATCTTTACATTTCTTGAAAATTCGTGCAATTTATGAAAGGAAAATGTCTATTTTCAAGAATGTCGATTTTTTAAATTCATTTTTTCAGGTCACCTCCGGCACAGTTCGAATGGCGATCAAAGTGAGGCGAAAGAAGAACGATAAGTCTTGCGTGAAGATCGACTGTATCGGTTTGGTAGGGATTTTTTTCGTTTTCAAAAGATTAAATAATAAAATTCAGGTGACCCACATCTACCGTTTCGACGACATGTGCGACTTCCAATATCTCCCTCTGAAGAAGAAGCCCGGTTGCGATCATCACGAAGACCTGTTGCCGAAGCTCATTCCTTCCGATTTGCCGACTGCATTTACTTGGTAAAATTGTTTTGACTTTTTGAAAAATTCATGCAATTTGAAGACGAAACATTTCTAATTTTGGAAAAAATTCATAGCTTTTCAAATCATGTAAAAATAACGATGTCTTAAGCAAAAATAGTTCAGAAAAGGTGGAAAAATTTCGTGAATTTTTCAAGAAGTCAAATGTTCCCTTGGTTTTTGCAAATTCTCAAGTGATTTTCAGGTGGGAAAGAACTGAATGCGACCCGATCCCGCTTTACCTGCCTCCATATCAATTCAGCCGATACAACATTCCCTCAAACAAACTGCTCGCCAGAGATACTGATTACGTGTGCAACGGAAAGGGCGCTGCGGGAAAAAGTAGCGAAAAAATCATAAACTTTGACATTTTACGATTTTTCAGACATGAGGAAAACTCGCACCGCTCTGTCGATCACCGTACAGGCCAGAGACGAGTTCCCCCCAGTAGCGACCGATGCTGCAATTGCAGACGCTGAATTCAGGTTGGAAACTTGAATAGTTGTAAAAAATTCCTAAATTTATCCCATTCTGCCTCAGAAATCATCAAATTATCAGGAAAATAGCTCAAAAGAGACATTTGGTAACTACAAAAACTACAACTTTTATCAATTTGCAAAAAACTTAATTTCGAGTCAATGTGATGACTTTAGAATCAGAAATTTTCTCGGCTTTCGAAAAAAAAACTCTTTTCAGATGCAAAGCTGAAGAGCCGCACAATATGCTGAAGAAGTTGTTCGACGAGCGACCGATGTGGACGAGGACTGGACTCACCTTCTGTACAGGGCTCGACGATCACGTTCTCAAGTATTCATTCTTCAACTTTTTCATAGGAAAAATTTGAAATTTCAGAATTCTGTTGCCGAAATTCGCGTTCTACATTCTGTCGGGTCCTTGGGGCCGATTGTGGTGTCGATTTGGCTACGATCCGAGGCTGCACGAAGAGGCCAAGAAGTATCAGACTGTCATGGTCTCGTTCAGGTCAGTTTTACCATTTTCTTGCATTTTTGTAGTTCTTGTGCAGATTTCTTTATTTTTGCTCGTGTTGTGTAAATTTTTCTAGTTTTTAATTTCAGGCAGAACAACATGATTCCCGAAAAGGGTCGGCTGAAAGTTGCTCTGGTGGAGAAAATCATCAATGACGCTAACGTCGACTATCGATATGAGAGGGGTGAATTTTTAAAGCTTACTGAATTTGTGAAAATTGGAAATTTTCAGGTCGAATTCCCCAGGTCAGACAAATGTGGTACTGTGTGTGCGACATCGGATTCCCCGAGGTGGCCAACATAATAGCCAGAGATTTCTCCAGTGCGGCAGAGCCAGGAATGAAGGCCGCTTTTGGATGGATTCCTGTGGTGAGTGAGAAAATTAAAGTTGAAATATTTTGTAAAACTAGCCCTATCTAACACATTCACTATTGCAAAATGATGATAGCCAGATAGTAATTTTACAGTGGAAAAAACTAGTAAAATAGCCCTACCCAATATCACTATTGTTGAAGTATTTTTCTTTTCCAAATGCCATTTTACAGAAAAGTCCATGTTTTACAATAGTGTGATAGCTAAATGGTGCTACTTTTACAGTAAAGACGAAAATTACACAAATAGAAGAAAAACCCGATTTTTGCAGCAAATTATCGACGAGATTCGCGACCTGATCAAGCAGGACGTGAAGAAGAAGGTGAGCGAGGTGGAGTTCATGCGCAACATCGAAGGAAATCTCACTATCGAGGACATTTGAGGATCATCCCCTCTTCCTTGGCAGATATCTTGTTTGAATTGTTATCAGATCTAGGCAGGGTTTAACCCAAACGTTTCGTGAAAATCTTATTCCGTACCATCTCCGCTAAAATTAATCATTCTGGCTGAAAGTCTGCCTAGGTTTGATTGTTATTTTTAGATCTCATTGTTGAAATTTCAATTTTTATCTGGTCATTAATAAATTCTTATTTTTATCGCCTTCAACAAGACAGCATAAAAGTACTTATCTTTCTAACTTTTTTGAAAAGCTCATACAATTCCTCCTCTTTATCATCATTCTTGATCTCAAAATATGAAATTTAAAAAAAGAATAGGTTGCTGTAATATTTATAATCGCTTCTATTTTTACATACTATGTCATTATTTTTCTATATTTCAAAAAAATCGAGATCTTTGCTGGTGTTCACCGGCATTCCCTTTTTGTCGAGGTTCCTCTTCAACCCCAAATGTTGTCCGTTTTTCCCACTCGCCTCTTCGCTGGTTCGGTTCGGCGGCGTCGACTTTTTCTTCGGCAAGAATCAAACAACATTTCATGACAAAGAGGTTCAAAACGACTAAACATTTCAACTTCAGATTGAAATGGAGTGAAATTTTAAAATGAATTTTGAACAACTATATCCTGTTAGAAAACAGGTATTCATGAATATCGTAACTAGAAGAATAGGTACCGAAACAGATACACCCGTTTTCTCACAAATTGCAACTTTTTCTAGCTTCTTTCTCTTTCTTGTTTTGTAATCTCTCTCTTATCATTATGAAAAGGCAAAAATCTAACTAGCCATTAATAGGAGACGCTCTTCCTAGCGTAGACTAGAGAGCATTGAAAAAGGAGATTCTGAGAAGCTCGGAAAAAAGTTGCATTCGTGGAGAAACTGGGGTACATCTTTTCATTGCATGTTTTTTCCTATAAGTTGCGAAATTTTCAAATCATCCAGGAAATCACGCCTTTTGACTTACCAAGCTGTGGATGAGTGTGACGAGAGGCAGCATGCACACGAGGCAGCCACCCATCGAATTGAGCCATTCGCGCAGCATTTTGTGCGGCGCCCATCCGAAACAGACGCCTCTCGGAGTCTGTAACATGTATCGTTGCTGTCGACTGTTGCCGATCAAGCAATAACGATCACCTCTCCCCGCTTAATTCTCAATTTTTTTAAAAGAATTCTTCTTGCAATTCTAATTTACACACAATCACAACAAAACTGAGAATTTTAGGATCTTTTATTTGATATTTTTAGAAACGCCGGACATAACGGCAAATTTGCTGACAATGAGAATGAATTTGGCCACGAAAGCTGAATACCAATTTAATGCGAAATACAACAAAGTATAATGTACTGAACATGGAATATTGCAACATCTTGATAAGTGCTAGAACACAAAAGAATATTGATGTCTGAGATCGTTTGTTCAAGAATTTTAAGAGACAAAATGGCAGTATTTAAATAATTTAGTCATGGAAGAATATACGAAACCAATATAAGAAGAATGGTTTTAACAGTGGTATTTACTTGTTAAACAGTGAAGATCGACTTTTTATCTACAGCTTTCTGGCTTCGCCCAGTTTACTCTCGCCTGCTTCATCAACTATGATAGTGAATTTCTGAGGCTGGGGAATCGCTTCTGTTCGGTCAACGACTGGGTGTCTTCTGTGTGTTTTGAAGCCTAAATTATAAAGTATTCGAAATAAAATCTAACTTGTATCAGCTAGCTAATCATCATAATGGAGCAAATGAGGTTTGCATTTGCAATCTTCATATGACTTTCGAATTCTAAATAAGAACTTACAAGGCGCCGCAGGGCAGACAATAGCTGCGAAAATAATGAGACAGGCAATGACGAGAGCCGCAGTGACTGTATTGGCCATCAACAAGAACCACATGTCAACGGAATCGAGCATTGCCAATTTAGGAATCTAAAAATCCGTATTTCGAGGTAAATCAATCTGAAACTCTCTACCTGCACTGTAAGACCACTGATGAAGGCCACAAGCATCGACATCCAGAAATCACTGGGGAAGACCTGCAGAAGACGCTTCAGCTCGTCAACAATTTCGTAAGATCTTACCTTTTCGTATAGGTAGAGCGCAAGTAAGAAGTTCCAAATGATATAGACCAACTTGAGAATTGCCAAGCCGAAAATACGACGACTCGTCGGAGCGCAGGATACCGACTAGAATTTCTCGCCTAATAAACAAAATAGCTTGTTCATTAAAATAACCTGCAGAAGAGGGCATAAAAGACGATAGACGAGAAGTCCAAGGGTCGCATAGAAAAGGGGAATCCCCACCATCGCATACAATAATGTGAATATCTGTATTCCATCATAGGAAATTTTGCAGGAATGGAAGTCACCATACCTGCCCAGGCAAGGTGCCAGGAATCTTCGTGCCGTGTCCCAACGTGAGCAACAGACTGTACGCATAGTTGAATGAATTGAGGAAGTTCCATTCATGACGCTGCATGCCAACCAATTTAATCTTGTGTTCATAAGTTTTCAACGAATCCACAATGAGATGCTAAAGTTCGATATGTACGATTTTTTTCACACATCTATTCTTCCCATGTACATAACTTTTCATGGCATTTTTGCATTTCGTCTTTTTTTTCTCAGCCTGCCTGCAGTCTCAATTTGGCTTCGTTTGTTTCACAAACTCTAGGCAGAAAAGGATAAAAAGAAGCACAGCACAGAATGGCTGTGCAAGAGAGTGGGGCTCGCTGATTGTCACAGACCAAAATCGACACTAAACTCGTCAAGAAATTTTGTGAGCCCGGCACAAACTGGAAGAGAGTCGGAAAGAGAAGGGAGCGGATAATAGAAGGAGCGACACGCAATCAGACTCTGACTCACTTCTGGGCTGAGAGGGAGAATGCAAAGAGCAAACTGACAAATGATAATTGTCAGATGGAAGTCCAAGAAAGGATATGTAAACCGACCTGAACTCGTTCGGTCTGTTCCCTGTCAATGATAATCAACAGATTTCTCGTGTCATTGAAGATCCGTTGACTGATATCCTTGGCTTGCATCCTTCTGTAATATCAGTTCATTCATATTCATCACGAATTCTCCGTTTGAATTCCAATTCATCATAGGAATTTCTCGGTCCTCGTCAATAGCAGTTCATATCCTGTATCCCCCCTCTGTGCGAGTGTTCCTCATTCCTCCCTCTCTTCATCTCATTTCCTGTCGCTTGCAACAATCAAATCCCCTCGCTGCCTGCAGAACATCGAGGAATGAGTAGCGCGGTCAAAATACTTGACATTTGCATTGCATGAGATGAACAGATTCATTAAATCTCCCTCGCAAACCGCCCAAATTAAGTTTGAACAAGATCAGGATTGTTGGCTATTATGTTGCATTTAAGAATCGAGTCATGAATTATAAGCAATTCCATCATCAAAAACTTTGATTCGGGTGACCTGGCCACACAATGTTGATCCATAGATTCAAGTACCTCCTCCACTTTTGGTTATATTTTACCATTTTCACGCATCTTCGGCTGTGGCCAGAGCCGTGTCCGTTTCTTTTCGTTTCGTTTTCAGCGCAATCTGATTGCTTGCACCCGAGGGGATTGCGCTGCTGCTTTTCTGGAGCGGCCAAGTCGGGAGAGGCACAGGACATAAAGAGCATAAAGAGTAACTACACGAGTGGTGTGTTTTCAAGGGCCAAGTACGGATGAAGTGGATATGTACTGATCCGAGAAATAGCAGAAGTTCACAAAATTGACCTGTTGATATCCATATTGGATTTCCATTTCCTGACTTTGTACTCGTGAATACCATCTTCGATGAGGTAGAAAGCAAGAGAACCAATTAGAATGTAGAGAATCAAGCATCCCACAAGGAGGAGGGGAAGCCTAAGAATAAGCATCGTTTTTTATGAATAGAAGATAAGCTTACCATTTGACGAAGAACGGACTTCTCATGACATCCAGCGCTCGCTGCGAGCTGGCTTTGACTCGATTGAGCAGCATCTGGAAGAAGACACATTGAAAACCAATTTCTCCAGGAGAAAAGACAATGCAAGTCAGTAACGAATTCAATGTTATGCCATGGAGAAGGGATATTCACGACGGGTTCACAGAAGGGAATTCGGAGCAATTTGTGAACAAAAAGGGGAGTTATTCGACACAACGCAAACTTCTGGAGCAGAGAAAAACCTCGTTAAACTGATCGACCCTTTCTGTGACCCTTCGGAACGGGTCGAGATGACTTTGGCTCATGCTTCAGAAAGCGAATCAGTTTAATAATGAAGAAGAAAATTTTGACTGCCTTTGTTGGAACTACGAGCAGAACAAATTCCTAAATGTTCATGTTTCGTTCGATAATTGCAAGACAAAATGTGCAGAATCCAAAATCAACGAGTCAAAGATGGAAGGGGATGCATCCAGCTCAAATTGTGCATGAGACCGCTAAAAGTGGGAGGGGCTTCGAGATTCTAACCGAATAAGTGCAGCAGCAGCAGCGGATGGGAGGCAGAGATAGACGCGAAAGAGAAGGCAGTGAAATGGCAACTCCTCTCAAATTCAGATAACAAAGCCCAGCAGCAGAAGCGGCTCGGTTGATTGACATTTTAGTTAAAAGTTCCATAAATGCAAATATCTCTACATCAAGAAAGAATGGGTATTTTGGAGACCTTCTTTTCTAATATGAAAGCAAACCTACTAGAAGCTGAAGAGATGAATGACTGAAGTGGAGAGAATTGTCGATAGAATATAATATGACGAAATGATAGACATTTTAGCTAGCCTTTCTGCGTGGACATTCAGAGGCTGATAACGCCATATTCGGATTTGTTTCAACTCGTCTTCCATAGTGTGACTGCAATTCCAACTTTAGCTTCAAATTGAAATGGAGTTGAAGTTGGAGGTGAGTTTAGGGCACTCTTGAAAGATCAACCTCAAATTTCTGCTGCTGCACCAGCAATAGGCCAAATCTGGGTCGTTGATCGAGGGCTGACAGGCGTCGTGAGTGATATTCGATACGAGCCTGTCCCGCAGAAGAGACGCAAGTTCCGATTCTGTCCCGCAGTGTTGTCCAATCAAAGTTCCTATTCAGATTTCATGTTTTCTGAAAGAAAATCAAAGAAACGAACCTTTGAATGCATGTTTCAACGTGTAGCAGAACGGAAGGGGTCTGCAGCGAGATAGCGAACAGAATGGGCATTTTGGCAGAGCTACTCCATCAGATGGTAGGGAAACCCAAAATTCATCATTGGAGGTAGAAAATTCGAAGACGACTTACTTTGATTTCAGTAGGTGGTATGATTCGATACGGAATTGGAATAGGAGTGGTGGTCATGAATAAAGGACCGATAGGGTGATATGACTTACTCGTGTGCGTAGAGTTTTGGAAAATCACTGATGCCATTAGAATGTCGGTGATATTCATTTCTGAAATATAATCAAAATCAAGACGAATACATGTTCGAAAACAACGCAATATGCGACGCGAAGAAATAGCATGAGTAGCTTTTTTCGTTTACAGCAGACCTAGGCAAGCGCCTAAGAGACAAGATTCCGCTAGAATCATCCCGCATACCTTCACATGTATCAACTTTCTATAGAAAAATTATGTTTTGCTTTCCCCATCCTCTATAATCTTTTGTTCCTGCTGAAAGTCTGCATAGATCTGGTTTACAGAAATGACTTCAAACCGAAGGAATTAAGAGAAAATTATATTAGAAAATCGAAAACACGAAATGGGTGATTGTAAAAATAGCTGGATCGAGAAGCACTCGATTGGACTAGGCCAATTTGGTCGAGAAGAATGGCCAGGCGCAATAAAGAATGCATCTCAGCATTGCTGCGAATTTGCCATTGTCTCTGGGGAAATTCATTCTTCGTTGAGGGCCAAAAACACTCCCGCACAAATCGGGGGATGAGAGCTGTCCTATTTCAATTTCAATTCATTTTTAATTATTTTCAAACATTCTTCTTCCTTGGTTGATTTTGGAAGACCATCAATCAGGTTCAATAGTTCAAGAGGAAAAATTGACCATTGAAAGTAAATGATTTTTTTCTTACAAATTTAGTCTTTTGGAATGTATTTTTTCTATTTGCAATTTGAACTCATTTTTCTAGGGGTTTTTCTTCCTCGGCTAATTTCGAAGCCTCATAAATCAGGCGCCAACAGTTGTCGTGCCCGACAATGTCTGTCTTGTTGCCTTCAGTGACCAGGCGAGGCAAAGGAGTCAAAGACTCAAATCGAAGGATCAAAGGAGAATATGGCTGATGGGGTGAGAATCGAAAAATTGCAGGGCAAAGCCCCTGACATTCTTTTTGAACAAAAACATTCTTTATCTTTTATCAAGACTGGCATTTTCTAGCAACATTCCTCAATAAAGATAGCCAATTTATCCGTTTCTTTTCAAAACCCTTCACCAATAAATCGATGAATTCAAAAATTTTATCCCATTTTAGCAGAAAATCTCTTCTTTCATCTGTGATATAACTTTCTAGCAACATTCCTCTAATCAAAATAGCCAATCTCAGCATTGCTGAAACAAAAATTCCATTTTTCAGCACCCCCTATCCAACTTTCACTTTTCTCTGAAACATTGACGATTTTCTAAATTTTAGACCAAAATGGTATCATCGATACCGCTTCTGCTCTGTTTGATAGGCCTAGTGCCTCTGTCATTCACCCAAGAAATCCGAGGTCTGCCTGGACTGGGATTCTCTCCGAACTTCAAGAGTTATTCGGGTTTCTTCAAAGTCTCTGACACGCATTTTCTCCATTATTGGTTCGTGGAATCGCAAAACAATCCCTCTACTGATCCGGTCATGTTCTGGTTCAATGGTACGTTTTGAAAAATTGGCAAAAATGGAGAATATTTTAGAGGCATGAATTTTGAGACCAAAATGAATTGCAAAATCGTATAGTTTCCATATAATAAACTCTCATCATGTGTCGTGAAAAATCGGAGAATTTGGACTTTTCTAGGCGGACCAGGCTGCTCATCTCTCGATGGCTTGCTGAACGAGATGGGTCCCTATGTTGCGAATGACGATGGCAAAACCCTGAGGAAGAACCCTTGGGCCTGGAATCGACTTGCCTCTGTGATTTACATCGAGGCCCCTGCTGGAGTGGGATACAGTTATTCGACCGATGGGAATGTGACCACTAATGATGACCAGACTTCCGCTGAGAATTACGAGGCATTCAAGCTGTTTTTCAAGGTATGAAAATTCATGTGTCGGTTAAGGAACATTTTGCGCGAAGTTTCCAAAAATCGAATAAAATCCCTAAAAAATTTCACACTATTATAAATGACCGAATAAACAACAATAGGTGATAGTTAGCGCGAAGTATTTAAAACTTGGCTACATTTTGTAAAGTACATCTAAAA
The DNA here is from genome assembly GCA_002287525.1 of Diploscapter pachys. NCBI lineage: Eukaryota > Metazoa > Nematoda > Chromadorea > Rhabditida > Rhabditidae > Diploscapter > Diploscapter pachys. The sequence goes on along the minus strand of LIAE01006598.1, from coordinate 29,908 downwards.
TTCCCTTTCCCTTTCTTGAATTAAACGCTTCCAGACCTTCCCCAAGTACCGCAATCATTCGGTCTACATCTTCGGCGAGTCCTATGGAGGAGTCTACGTTCCAACGCTGACCGCGCGAGTTGTGGACGGTCAGGAAGACTTTCCGGTGAATTTGAAAGGAATGGGTCTGGGAAATGGCTATGTGAACGAGAAGTTGAACATCGACACTTCGGTGCGCTATGCCTATGGACACGGAATCATCGACGAGAAGGTGTGGAACGAGTTGGAGCAGACCTGCTGCAGAGGGTGCATTGATGGGTGTGATCTGACGCAGGTAAGTTCAAAATATTCTTCTCCCTTTTTCTAACAGAATATAATATATTTCTTCCATCAATTTAATCAGTTTTTTTTTTTCAAAATTCAAAGACTTTTTAAATACGAAATTTAGTGACTCTTTTTCAAGCTAGACCAATGATGTTCTCAAAAATGAATCATATTTTCAAAAATAGGTAACCGGGCACTGCGCAGATATGGTCGTTGACATTTTCAACTTCTTGTGGTCAGGCGGACTGAATCCGTATGATCTCTACAGAGATTGCGACCCTAGCCCCACTGTGAACAGCGCTAGAATGCAGCATATGCTTAGAGGTGGAAATCTAAATACAAACGATCAAATAATTTTCTAAAGTTTAGGAGTTGCCCCTTACATGGGCCTGTTGCATAGCGCGCAACAGAATTTGACCCAGGCCGAAAGAATGATGAAGTTCTTGAAGGTTTGTTTGGTTTCTTTTCCAAATTCATGAAATTTTTAAATTTCGTCGTATTTCTTTGTCTCAATATCATATCAATTTTCTCAAGTTCTGTCTAAATCTCAATTTATTGATTTTTCCTTCGAAAACATAATAAGATTGTTAGCAAAACGCTCCTCTGTACGGTGACGCGCCCTGCATGAATGACACTGCTCTGATGAAGTACATGAACAGCAAGGAAGTCAGGAAATCCATCAACATCCCTGATGAGGTTACACAGAGATGGGAAGTTTGCAGGTATGTCCTATGGGTTTGACAAATTTTCAAACATAGGAAATTTAGTGACAGCGTCACGGGCACTTATCAGAAGCAATATGGTGATATGGCCCCATTCATCAAGAAAATCGTGAACAACCACGTCCGAGTCATTCTCTACTACGGAGATGTCGATATGGTTAAAACTTTTCCCTTTTAGTCTTTTAAAGAATCAATTTTTAGGCCTGCAACTTCATGATGGTATGCGAATTAGTTTTCTCTTGAATTGCAAAAATAGAGGAGAAATGCAAATTTTAGGGTCAACAATTCGCGGCTGGATTGGGACTCAAGGTATTCAAAAAATCAATTTTTCAAAAAGACCAAAAATGTTTAAGAGGCGTCTTGGCAAAACCCCGTGGAAATACGATAAACAAATCGGTGGCTTCAAAACGGTCTACAACGGACTGCAATTCGTTACGATTCGAGGAGCGGGGTGAGGATTTTTTTCGTTCGGAAATGCTCTCCAGAATTTATTTATCTTAATTTTCAAAATCCAGAATCAAAATTGAGATTTAAAAAAACACAATGCATTCTTATTGTCATGAAAAATAATATAGAAAGCGGAGAAAAGACTTTCCTTTATTATCTCGCGCATATCTTTCTTCCGGCAACCTAGAAAAGTAGTTGCGATAGAGTTGCACCGTTTTGCGCATACGAAATAGTATGGGGACGAGAATTTATTCTCCAACAAATCCCATATTATTTTGTATGCAACTGCTTTTCCAAATTGCCACTTTTTTTTCTAATCTAGTCGAATTTCAGTCACATGGCCCCTCAATGGAGAGCGCCTCAGATGTTCTACATGGTGCAGCAGTTCCTCTTGAATCATCCCATTTAGTTCCACTTTTATTTTTCCTCAATAATAAATTCTTTTTCTAACCAGCTTTATCACTTCAGCGCGCCCTGTCCTTTTTGCCGTTTGGCTGGACATTTTGTGGGTGAGGCCAAATTGTCGTAGAATCAAAACCCATAAAAGAAAGTGCAATTAGTGGGCGTGAAGCCTAAAAATGCAACAAAATTGTGCAGAGTTATGGATGTGTGCTGACGATACAACAGAGGCAGGCACAATAGTCCAGCAAAAATCAATATAAATTACGGTAATTTTTATTAATAACGACGATAATAATTATAATATTCTTACTGAAATTTCAAAAATTTTAACAGAACATCATACAGAAATTGGCAAATTCAAATAAAACTGAAAAATGGACGGCAAAAATGGGGGAAAATCTCAGGAGAATTTTCACAAATTGAGAATTTCGACACGAAATGTGAATGATGAATGAACAGATTCTGGGCGGTTTTGATGAGAAAATGAGACGACGGAAAATAAGATTCTCAATCATATATCAGATCATCACTGAAATTTTGAAGAACACACAATAAAATAATAATTTGAATAAATAAAGGGGAAAGGAATCACGAAATTCCACTGCTCAAAAGTCCAGAGGCAGAAAGACAGATATTGTATCGATTTTTCTTCTCTGCTCAACTCTACTTTCAATCTGATCGGTGAAATTCGGTAAATTGAAAAACTTGTAAGCGAAAGATTACGAGAGGAATATTTTAGGGCAACGAGAATTACTCAAAGTACGGTTTGTCAAGATCTAAAAATTATGCAAAAAGAAGAGTTTGACAAACCGAAAAACGTTTCCTTTTCTAAAATTAGAAAGAGCGTAACCTATGGGATTAGAGTAAATGATAAATCCTAGTCTGTTGATCTGAAATTTAACTTGGAATCTCAAACCCTCAACAATTTGTTTCTAAATGTTTAAATTCCAAGTCCAAATTTGCAGATCTCTACGTAAATTTCGATATAGCACACGTCATATGCTTTGGTAGGGAAACATGATAAAACGGCGAAAAAGGATGGTGCTGAATGGCCAATTAAAGGGTATAATTAACTAATGAATTAGCATAATTAAGGATAATTAAATTACGATAATTGGTGTGTGGGGACCCCCCGTAGATGAGAAATGAATGAAAAATAAAATAAGCATTGAGAAAAAATCGATAAAATGATTTGAACTTAACTGAGATGATATTTTAAGAAGAAGAAAGGTTGATGGTTAAACACAAAGTATACACAATTTTTGCATTTGAAAGTCCAAGAGATGAGAAGATTTGCATTGGATGAGAAATTGTACAATGTTTCGCTCAAGTTTTTAAAGACGTTGGAGGTTATTTTTTAAAGAATTTCAGAAGTCAAATTGCAAACATAATAAATTACTCAAAATCAAATCGAAATCAGCTAAATGCTTCTAGAAATCATCAGTGTTTGGGAACTTGGAAGTGGAGAGAAAGGGAGCTGGGGAAGGACTGCGGTGACCCATAGAGAGGAGTGGAGGATGAAGGGCGACTTCGGGGGAAAGCTCCCGAAAACCAGATACATACGTTGGGATATTTTCCACCGTAAAAAAATCGGTCATCATCTCTCGTCCCATTGTTAAGGATAGTAAGTGCAAAGCTGACTGGAATAATTCACACCGCATAAGGGATGTTTGCGATGGAAAACGTCTCAACGTCTGCCGGGAACTTGACCAACTTCAATTGGAGTTTGTAGAAGCTGGATCGACGGGAACGAGGTCAATGGTGAGTTGTGTGGGCTCGGACAATAAATTGCGAACCGGCAGATGGACCACGAATTCTTGCGGGAAACTTCCTGCAACAAAACCTTTCAACTTCAAAAAATCAATAATTCTGGGAACAATTGGGAGGAAAGTCTTTTATGCGTACCATTAGCATCTGTGCATCTGAAGACGAAAGTCTGCAAGGTGTGACTCTTCTCCAGGGAGGGCTCAATTCGTCCGAAGCCCTCGGGAATCGGCTCGTCCAGGGGAGACATTGAGCCGCTCTGCAAGGGAAAATCTAGTAAATTATTGATTTTCCGAAAATTTCAATGTTTTTTTCAGAATGTAAAATGAAGTAACTTCTTGAATTCCACAGAATTAAGTTCAGAGTTTCTATTAGCTTGATGTGATTTTCCAAAATATAGAAATTATTGATGTTTTTTTTCTTCTAAAAATTCGCCCTACCGTATGACTATTCCTCTCCTCGCCGCGCTTCTCCTCATCCACTCCGTTATGTTTCTTCGCGTGATGCGTGCCACCCGTCTTTGGGATGGTCAGATTGAGTGCATCCGCGTTGACGCCACTGCCCGCGGCCCCATTCACAGCGCCCGTGGAGTGCATCACAGCGATGTGCGCTTCGAGGCTCGTCTCGTCCTGGTAGCTGTTGCGGCACAGAGCGCATTGGTAGCGATCAGTGCCGTTTATCTGGAACGGAAAACCGATAATCGATAAATACAACAACTAATAAAAATAGCACAGTAAAAGTTAGCAGAATTCGTTTTTAGAAATTTGTAAATATTCTATTTATTTTTTACGCAAAATTGAAAATTGGCTTTATCTTTTGAAATTATTTTGCTTGAATAGTATAATGTTTTTTAACAATTACCATTTTCAGCGCGGCATCAGTCGTGAGCTTCAAAGCCTCATCCATCTCCTCTTTAGGCATCTGCCTCTTCACTTCATTCAACCGCTCGTGCCTCTCCAGATGCATCTCCAGATTCCTCGCGTCCTTCGTCGAATACGCGCATTGGGGACATTTCATTGTGGCTGAGTCGGATTCTGAAAATTCATAATCTTCAATGTTTTCTTCAGAAAATTAAAAATTTCAATTTCAATTTTTAGAGAACAAATGTTTCATTCAAAAAAAATTTTTATCGATTTTCCCCCTACTTTTCTCCTCCTTGATTCCCGCAACGCCACTGAACAATTCTATGGAGTGAAGTCGCATTTCGTGGGTTTTGCATTCGGACTCGTCCGAGAATGAGGCCGGACACCAGCGGCACTCGTGCAGAGTTTGGTGAGACTAAAAATTCACTTTCCATACAAAAATAATTAAAAAATAGAAAAAAATAACTAATTTCAGAAAAGACAGATTCTTGTTTTTCAATTATCATTCATGCAGAAGAATAGCATAAAATTGTAGGAAAGTCACAGAAATAATAAAAAATTGCTTCTACAAAATTTTCCTTAGAAAAATTTCCCACCTGACTTCCATTCATGTCGCCGCCGACATGCTCGATTTGAATGTGTGCCCTGAGTTGCGGCAGAGGCATTCGCTTCTCGCACATGGGGCATTTCTCGATATCGCCCGAAACAGTAGGGGAAATTAGGAATGGAGAAGTGACACTGTTGGCAGAATTGGTGGACTGAGTTTTGTTGCCTGAAAATTGAAATTTTATACGAGTTAGGAAATCAACTTATTTTTAAAATTCGAGAAATTGATCTTTCAATAAATTAAAAACTAGGAGAAATCAATGTAGTTTTTAAAAGTGAAAAAACTGACTGTTATTTCCCCTGCTCGGCGTTGAACTCAGCGTCATCACTCCATGCACTTGTTGTTTATGTTTTCGCATTGTGTCTCTTTCTTTGAAAACCTCAAAGCAAGTATCGCATCTGGAAGATTTTATTTATTGGTTTATTTGCATTTTTACCAAACCTGAAAGTCAATCCTCCATTTTTCTCTTTTTCCAAAGTGTCGATGTTGGCGATGACTGTCTTGTTCTCGTCGATCACGATATTGTGCATCTTCAGCATGTGCGTTCGCAGGAAGTACTTGTTGCACACCTGGAAGAAATCAATAATTTTACAAATGCCTAAAAGAATCAATATTTTTAAAAATCTGACAAATAAGTGACATTTTTAGATGTTTTTGATGCACACAATTGTGAAAGTTGTGAATTTCTTAAGTTGGAAAAAAACTGACGTCTTTATTGCACAGATCACAGTAGTTCTTTCCATTCGACGAGTACTGTCGTTTGGGAGCAGGCGGTTTTGAGGGCGTTCCTCCCAACGCGGACAGAGTGGCAGGGTCCAGGTCCTGCAGACCGAATTGCCCGGCCTGCAGACCGGGGAGCATGAACGGAAGTGTAGGGAAGCCGGTTGGCATTAGGCCGGGGAGTAATCTGGAAAAAAATCATTTTTTGGATATAAAATTCTGCAAAAATAAAACAACTTGAAAGCAAAATTATTTTTTTTTAATTCATAAAAATGAACAAATTTGTGTTGTGAAACTTGAAAATCTTCCTTACTCCGTAGAATGTTCCTTGTTCTTGTGCGTGAGCATAACGAACAGATTGGGGAACTGTCTGCCACACTCGTCGCAGCTGCAACCCGCACTCTCACCACCAGTCGCGCCAGTCAACTGGCTCATGAACAGATTGTCGAGGGCTGACTTCAGGGAGTTCCTCTCTTCCTCGTCATCTTCGGAAGGACGCGGCTTCTTGCCTACAGGAGAGCCCGAATCGTCGTTGCTTCTGTTCGACACGATCACTGAGTTGTGGCTGGTTGTAGGCGATTGGGTTAGGCCGAATCCTGAAAATTCGCAATTCACTTTTTCTGATTTGTTGAAAAAAAAACATTTAAAATTAGCATATAATAATATAGAAGACATTGAGAAAAGTTCAGGAAGAGATGAATGAGAATCACCAAATGAAAAAAGATAAGACAGGATGAAGATTAACAAAAAAATAGTCAGTATTGAACGAGTAAGTGTTCTATTTTTATGTTCTAACCTCCAAACTGCTGCAGCGCAGCAAGTGTCGAGTGAGGCGAGACGGGCAGAGCGGGTGGTTTCGCGGGGGACTTCTGCCGATTCGCTTTGGGGCTTTCCTGCGCAGCGCCGAAGAGGGAAGTCGCTCCGAGTCCAGCCAGGCCCGAATTGGCCAATAGACTGTTTAGATTGCCCATCGCGCCGATCTGCTCCAGGATGTTGTTCATCGACGAGGGGAGGCTGCAAATTGGACTTTATTTACCCAAAAAAAGAAACTACACTTAAACAAATCTATATTTGGAACAAGAAAAGAATACTTTAGACAAAGTCATTCGAACTTTCAGAAAAGAATCATCAGCGAGGTTTCCTACACTTCAGAAAGATATATTTTCAAAAAATAAAAGGAAGATTGTTTTCAGAAGAAAGATTTTTCCAGTTTCAGAAAAATTCAAATGTCTACCCAGCAGCCTGCTGCTGCATCTGTGCGAAGAGCGCGGCCATTTGTCCTGCGATTTCAGGCGACGCACCCATCGTTGTCTCGGTCGCAGTGGGTCCTGTCGATGAAGGCAGAGTCGAGGTGACTGATTGCTGCAGGGAGGGAGACTCGTCTTCGGTTGTCGTGCTAAATTTCTTCTTTTATTTTTTAAATTTAATTTTATGAATTCAGAACTAATTAGAAGAAATATTCTAATTCCACTTCAATTTATTTCAAGCTGAAGTTGAAGTTATAGAGTTGATTTTTTTAAAGGGTTTTGAGTTGCCGAAAGAATAATGAGATGAAGGAATCATATTTTTCTTTATTGAAATTCTGAAAATTTTCACCTTTGAATAGCCGATTCAGTGGCAGCCGAACTGGCAGCGCCCGAACTCGCGAGGCTGTTTGGCGAAGCGGCGCCCGCACCATACTGGGCAAGGAAGTTGTTGCGCAGCGAGCCGTTGGCAGAGGCTGTCGACTGAATATCGATGGTTTATTTTAGAGTCTTTCAAAGTTCCATGATTGATAAGAGTTTGAAGTCGAATAAAAATCAGAGTCCGAGTTTTAGAATTCAAAATTCCAATTAGCATATTCACCATCAGTGACAAGAAAGAGAAATTTAGCTAAATTTTTCAATTTTGACAACAATTTCAAAAATCATTTTTCCTTGTCACTGCCAGAACTACGCACTAACAGTGTCTATAGCCATCATCATCTGCTGGAAGTCGACGTTGGACATATTGGTCGGCAGCGGCTGATTCGTGGAGACCATTTAGCAGATGATCGATGCGGATCGAGGCAGAGACGCAGAGAGAAGCACACCGTCTCTCTTCTAACCAACTACGTCAGCGCACACACCCGCAGAAAACTTCACTCAGGGTTCAAAAGTCTGCAAAAATCCAAAATGAATCAGAAAAAATCTTCCAATAAGTCCTTGAAAACGAGAAACTAGCATATCTATCCAAAATATTCAATTTAAATTGGAGCTGGAAAATGCTAATTTAAAACAAATCCAAATCCAAGAACTTATTGACTGAACAAATATACCGAGAAGAAAGTCGCGATATAAAAATAACGGAGCCGAGAAAAATGATAAATTGATGGAGAAGAGCAGAGATAAATGAATGGGGAAAGGGGGATCGAAATGATTGGAATCGAGGCAAGGAGCACAGCAGGAAAACGAGGCAGTGGTCATTTTGACAGACCAATTGTCAGCAAAGAGGAGAGAATTTTGAAAATTCAGCCAGAAAACAAGCAGACACAAATGACAAAACAATCAGCTGAAATATTTGCCACTTGCTAGAATCAAAACATAAATGATTTTGCGAATGAATGAGTGAGAAAGATAAATTTAAATAACATTCAACGGAAATTCAAGCAAGAGAGAAATCAGGCAGTCGACGGAATGGGAAAATGAATCTCATCAAATTAACATAAAAAATCAGCAGATCGAAATAAATGAATAAATAAATGAAGACGTTTAAACCCAGATGATGATCACACATATTTTGGAGAGTGCGTATGAAGTCGAATGACTTTTGGTGAGTATAAACGCAATATCTCCTCTTCTTCTTGTCTCTAATAATTGTAGTCCAATTTGGGTTGGAGATACTTATGAAAACAGAGAAACATTAAATCTGCCATGAGAAGTGAAAAGTGAAGTTGCGCTTCGCGCGTGCAGAAGCTCTTGAATCTGAGACTGAATCGCAGAAATGAAGCAGATGCAAGAAGTCACAAGCGGGTAATTGGCCTGACGACGACAAATCGCTTTGCACTATGGGGGAGGCCCTAGGTGTGAGAAGCAGATCCAGAG
>LIAE01006597.1:48606-64751 GCA_002287525.1 Diploscapter pachys | reverse complement strand
ACACGATGGTAGTATCCGTTTTTCATATCGCCAGGACGAGGTCAGATGCTTCCCTAGTCAGAGATAAAAATCATCTTGATTTTGAATACTTTTAGTTTTCCATGAGGCATAATACCTGTTAGCTCATAATGGATGAAATTTCTAAATGTGATTGGATCTTTTTTTAGAAAACGAGAATTCAATATTGACTTTGCCGCGAATAAGAATATCAATTACCTTTAAAATTGCATTTGAAAGAGCAATAAAAAATTTTTATTATTTGAATTAAATGCTCAAAAATAAGACAATTTCATTCATCCTAGAAGAGGGGAAAGGAAAAAAAAGAAAGGCTTTAGCTCTGCATATCACAATTTTTTCACAAAACATTGCGTCAAAGTGAGGGGAGAGGAAAACACGTGAAGTAAAACAATCAACAAAATGTCCTGTCACAGGCTAATGAAATTCATTCATAGGAAACAACAAGCAATAATAAATCAAAATAAATATGATGAGGATTAGGAATCTACATAGCAATGAAATAAATAATGCCCCGTAGCCAAGAAATAAATATCAAACAGGTCAAGTTTTGCCTAACAGAACTTATCAAAGTAATACTTTTCTAATTTTGTTAAACAAGACTTTTGATTCGAGTAAAACACGTGGGTAAAGATGCGCTTTGATTGAATAGTCAATACTGATTAGTTTTGATGAATACTTACTCAATCTACTCACTCGGGATACATGAAGATGAGCAGAGAAAGAGCATGGGGCAATACAAGACGCGATAATACAGTTGCGTAACAGGAAGGATAATCACAGTAGTTCCTTGATTTTTGGCAAATTGGATAAATGATCGCGTAGATCTGTGGACTAGAACAAGTGAGAACTTAGGTCATTTTTTTTCTAACTTTCTCAAATTCTTATCTGATTATTCGAATTCTTTTGGTTCGGCTGCCTGTCTCTCTTCCAATAGCTGCTCATCTAGTGTCTAAAAATAGAAAATATATTTATCAAATTATCATTCAACGCAAGACAAACTTTTCTAACTTCAATAGCAAATTTTAGATGATTTCAAAGTACACAATAATTAGTTGATTTTAGTGAACGACAGATTGAACAATAATTTGATTGAAGAGAAGTGAATATTTTCTAGTAGTAATTTTAGAACTCCTACCCCCCATTTCCACTTCTGCGAGTTTTTATTCTCGTCGCATTTTTGCATGAAGAGTTGCCCGCCGCCATCGTCGTTTACGTCCAAACAATTGCCGCTCACCTGAACAAGAATAAAGTGCATTGCAAAAGGGATAATGGACTAACCGGATGATAGAGTTGCTGAGTCTTGACGCGATACTTGAAGAGCTGGTTGCCCTTCATGCTGTGGCAGTCGAACAGGACAACAGGCCCTTTGTCTGTAGAGACCGAAACGTCGAAGCAAATCGAACGGCCTTCTGGACGGATGTCGTGCCAACGAGTCAGACGCAATTTCTGGAAGAAAATCTCACAAAATTTTCATAATGTAATAAAGTTGAAGGAATTACACATGAATGAGAAATACTTTTACTTTCTGTAAAATTTACCCAATTTTAGACTAGTGGATATAAGGAAAAATAGCCAATTTTACAAATGATATTGGCTGTCGTCAGGTAAATTTAGCAGAAATTTAACTATTCTCAATTAGAAATAAAGATAACCTGCTCTCCTCCAACATTCGGATCATCACTTTTGCATTTCTCGAGGCCGAATCGCTGATTTGACTGCTTGTACATCGTGTCGATACATTTATTCGTGCCCACGTTTCGGATTTCACCTTAATTAATACCATTATCCTTCCAACTCAATGATATCTTGAGTTTCAATCAAGCTGGATAGCTCAAATGTAGGTTAAAAATAATAAACTCCACGGAAATTATCTGAGAAAAGTAAATTTGGTTCTCAAACTTGAATATCCCAACTAGATAAACTTCGATTTGCAAACAGGGATGTTGGTGGGCCAAAATTTGACGAACCGTTTCGAAAATTTCGGGCCGGGTTCGAGACAACATCCCTGTTTGCAAACTATATGTTTTCTTACCCATGGCAGCAGATTTGGGCTCAACAGCGGGGTAGTATTTGTCCTGATCGAAGGCGATTTCCTTCATGAACCAGTCGAACGACTTGCACTTGAGTCTATCGCGGACCTCTCTCTGCCTCGTCAGATCTCCTGCAAATTGGACATTTTATTTGTTCCTACTTTCTTATTTACCTGTATCAACTGTGCCGACCCCAGGGCGATGTTTAAATAGCTGGTGTTTGTATTCATCCATCCACACCTGAAGATAAATTCTAATCATGAATATTCTTTCGAGATTTTCTAAGTGAGATAAATAGCTTCCTTGAAGTTTACATAATTCAATCAGCACTAATTTGAACACCGCCTAATTTTTATCTCGAAATCGGCAAAAATTTCAAGGAGCTGGAAAAGCTTCTTGAAAAGGATATATACTTGAAAAAGACACACCTTAGAAATTTGATAATATCATATAAGAGCTAGAGATAGTGAAAGGTAGGCCATGGTAGTATCAAAGTGTTAAGCATATGGAGTTGAACATTTCTAGACAAAGATAGACCTACTCAACCCTTTTCAATGTATCCCATCTTTTCAAGAAGCCGCTGAAAACGGCGTTCGTGAAAGAAGATAAACTCATTATTCGCAAATATTAAAATATCCAACCTCGGCAACTCTTCTGTAATTCCTCGAGATGAAGTCCCCGACTCCGGCATTCTTGAATGGCATGTACTTGCACCGATAGATGTGTCCCACTCGCGAGCAGGGTGCATCCACCATCCTTCCATGGCACTGCCAGATCTTGAAGCTCAACTCGTACTGCTCGCCTCCCCAAATGTCCAGGCCTCAAAATGCCAACCATTTCATTTGCTGCTTATTCGATTTGATCTAACCTTCATCATACCCTCCCAACTCCCAGAACCACTTCTTCGAGATCGCGAAGTATCCGCCGGCCATCACAGGGGAAGGGAAGGGATTAGTGGGGTTGGCACGGTCCTAGAAAAATAAACTTGAGAAATAAACAAATATATAATGGTAAAACCTTCTTTGTTAAAGGAAGACGCTTGTAATTGAAAGCCCAATCGAAAGATCCTGAATAATCAGATAAATATGAGACTGCAATTTGGAATATAATATAGTTTTCAAGTCACGTATAATAGAGAAAAGATGGTAAAGGAATTTTTCATGCTAATCAAATAGCTCGAGATTTTCAAGGAGTTCAAATGGAATTTTTTAATTTTTATAATACCTCTAGCTCCTTCATCCTGCGGTCTCAATTCGTACGTCTCGCAATCGATCACGTCCACAAACGGGCATACGACAGTTCTGAATGAAGAACAGGAATATTTTGGAACATTGTAAAACAAACCGATAATCCTCAGCAATTGGATCGAGCAAAGGAGGCAACCAGCCGTAATTCGCCTCCGAATGTGCATCCAGGAAAATCAGCACCTGAAGCTTCGAATCATAGCCTGGAAAAATAATTCAAAGATCAACCTCTCCAGAAGCCTGTTCAGCTCCGAGTTGTCGAGCACGAATCAATCCTTCACGCTTCCTGGAAATAATTCGCATGAAAATAGGCGCATTTAAACGTTCTTTTTTACTTAGTTCTGACAACTCGAACGATGTGATCGATGTTGGCTTTCTTGAAGAATTCCTCCAGAGGCTTTCCCAGAAATGGTTTCTCGCTGAAGTCGTCTACCAGAATGATTTCCCGAAGCAGGTTTTCAGGGGAACGATTTATGATCGAGTATACGGAACGGAGCAGAGTCGAGTTGTGCTGAAACCGTATCTCGTGTATTCGTTTCTTCTAAGCAATGTTTTCTTTTCAAAATATTAGACGAGCTAATATGACAACTTGTCGTTTTTATCGATCGGTAATTTTTTTTGAAAAAAAAAAACTAATTGGAATAGTCGGTATTGACTAATTGTTTCTTCGGATTACCGATAAGTACCGACTTGATACAAATTGGTTTTCTCACAAAGCACTACAGAGTGGTTGGTTAACGCAATGGTACTAGCGGATCTCTTCGGCTACCACTTGTTAAATGAGCGGTACTGATTGGTATTGTAAGTGCTGAGAATAAATAATCAAAGATTATCCAAATCTAACATGAACAAAGCCTGAGACATTATCTACTTTTCTTGAAAACTAATTAAATCAAATAGATAAAAATGTCTGTTTACCTCTTCATGAAATGGGAAGATGACAGACACAGTGGGCAGTTTGGGAGAATACTTCATGTTCTTGCATCCGGAGTTGCGCAGATCCTTGACAGATCGATTCAGGGAAATCAAGTCGGAAATGTATGCGTTGTATCCATTTGCTTTGTACAGAGCCAACTGAACAAAAATGGAAATTCACAGGCAAAATCTTTCGAAAAGAAGGTCGTCAACAAACCGCTTCTTTCTCGACGTTAGGATCTCCCTTAGGCAAGTTGACAGGTTTGCCTTGTTCTCCGGGACCAATTCGGCTCATTTCTTCCCGATACTTCTCACGATCTTCCCAACTCTGGAACATTACTTGTTAGGTCTGTGACAGAGTTGAAAAAAAACAATAAACTCAGAGAAAAATTGGCTCACTGTAGTTGCCACCCTCTTCTTTGAGAAATAGTACGGAGAAAAGAAAGAAAAGAGTGGTAACTACAAAAGGTCCGAAAAATTATCAGATTTTTGAGAAATATGCAAATAGAATAGTCAAAATATAATATTATTGGGAAATGGCTCACAATCTTGTCCTGCCCCTTGTACTTCTCGAAAGGATCGACTCCGTCATTCGCGTGTTCCTCCCTCAGAATTCGATCTGAATTTTCAACCATCATTCCATTTGCCATCCCTAGCAGATTGCAATTTTACTCTCTCGAATGACCACATCTCGGGCGACTTGACCGGGAAAACGCTCTGCCAGATCTGGATCTTCTCTGAAAAATGGAAAGATTTACGAATAATTCATTTTTTTAGATTATTTTTGAATCGGAATACTTGGAGTTTGATAATGAAATACAATCGTTGCCAATTTTGCTGCCACCAATAGGCTTAAACAATTTTTACGGATTCTTTTGATTTCAAATGGTAAATCTCGAAATTCTCAATCTTAGATTTGTGAAAACTTTCAAATGTTTGACTCACAACCGATTTGAATCTGGATTGTTTGAGACGAGGCAGAAGATGATGTAGAGGAGGGCGAGGAAGGCCAGGTACTGCGCCAACCACACGTACTTCCTGCTGATATAGCGGCCTAATCCCATCTGAAATACAACAACTTGAAAGATAAACCTAGAAATATGGAAAATCGAAGTAGCTATGCCAACAATATTTGGAAAGCATTCAATAGGTTGAAAGGAGAAAGAAAAGAATGGAAGAGAATAAAAGAAATGAAGAGGCATAGAGAAGGAGAGAATGATAGAGATGAGCAGAAATGTCCACGTATTGAAACAGAAACAAGACAAATATGCACTCAAAGAAAAAGGACAAATGAAAAAACGAAACTGGAAAGGAATAAAAAGATCACTGAATTCAGAGGGAACTTGAGATGAAAATCGATTGCGGATTGTTAGTATTTAGAGTCTAACACTTCGTTTCTGAGAAGAGTGCCCAGACAAATTGACCTCGAACGCGAAAGACATTCTGCTATAAAAAGGGGGGCGCAACCTTTCACAGGTTGATTTTCATGAACCAGGAGAGCAGAAAGATCGACGAAACACAAGTTGAAAATGAAGGAAACAAGTTGGGTATTTGGATTTTGAAGCCGAACCTAACAAGTCATTTATTTCAACAAAGGAAACTCCGATAAGGATAAATGTTTATTACGAACTCCACCTCAAACCTGGAAGGGAATGAGGGAGGAAGGCGCAAATAACAATAGAAAATAAACAAAACAAACAATTCTGGAAAGGTCTCGATATCCAGTTTCGGATTTATTTCTTGTATCCTCGGGAAGCGCGACGTCCACGAGCCCTCTCGAACTTGCGGCCCTTCGATCGCACGTACGGCTTCGTGTGGCTGCCAGGCGTGCCTGAAGTCGAATGTCATTGAAAAAATATTCTCGAATTTTTAACGTAAATTATTGATTTCTATCTACATTTCGAGAAAAATTTAGCCTTTCCTTTCAAATTTTGCTACCAAGTTCTCAATTGAATGTCACTCTCATAACTGGCGTATTTCTCATCAGAAAATTCAGTTAGAAAGAATGAAACTGAACTGTAGTAGTATATTCAATTCTCAACTTTAACATTTTCAGTATAACAGAGATAAGCCGAACGTCTTGATTTTTAATTTTAAAATGTCTATGCTCCTATTATATGCAATAAGAAAAATGACTGACCAGGGGCAGGTCCGAAGTGCTTCTCGGCCTCGCGAGCCTTGCGAGGTCCCTGGATGAGCAGAGTGTTCTCTCCCTTGGGGGCGCGCTGAGCCAGCTGGTCGAGAGTGATGATGTGGCCGCCTGCCTTCAGAATTCTAGCACGAGCCGTTTCAGTCACTCGCAGGGCAGCCAGCTGAAATACCAATGCTTATTGAGTCGAAATTAAATTAGTATTTTTGAAAATTCATGAGGTTTTAGATAGAATAAGTTAGTTCACTTCAGATTAATGCGTTTTTTTATTCTCACAAGTAAAGCATTCAAAGTTCTCTCGAATATTCTATGATCAATTTGTCTTGGGAAAATAATTGGCATAAGAACTCGGACCTAGGCATGGATTAGATAAGAACTTGCATGCGAACACCCTTTGACCAAATGTTTCGTTAAAATTGTTCTGGATCCCCCTTCGACATTTTTATAGAAAAAAATTTGATCTTGCAAACCCCCTCCCCGCTAATTTTCCGTCCTGACTAAAAATCTTTCTAGATCTGCAATAAATGGATTCCTTCGCAATTTTCATTGAAGAGAAAAGAACCACTTACAGTGAGCTTGGGGACCTCGTAGAGACGGACATCATCAGTGACCTTGGACAGAGTGACGACGATCTTCTTCTCATTGCCGGGCTTCTTCAGCTGTCTGCAGAATAACGATGGTCTATTTGATGTGAATAATCAGTCTCTGACCTGACAATTCTGGCGATGGAGATGGGCTGATTGAAGCGTCTGGCCATCATGAGACGGCGCTTGATGATGTCGTTGAAGCGAGTGTTCGTGCGCTTTGCCAGGAACGTGTACAGCTGAAATATTCAATTATTCAACTGAACTTTATGAGATCAAAATAAAAGAAAGAAGTGAAGTTGGAGAAAATTCATAACACTGAGACCTTCTGGAAATCCCACTCGCTATGGAAAAAGCTGGATAAATACTTATAGGGAGGCATCATATATCAAATCTGATAACAATGAATAGGGCAAAGTTCTGGGTAGGCTAACGGTCACTCTACCATCCCCTTAACTTCTATCCCTACATCTCTTTATCAGGCTTGCGAATGGGCCACTCCGAGAGGGAATTCCAGATGACCCTTCATGCCATCTTTCAAGTTTTCTTTTATCCATAAATCTAGAGATTTATCCTCGAAGGGCTCTGGATTTTAAAATTTAGTTTTTCAATGTGGAAATTATTTTATCCTTCAGTTTTTTTTTGCAAGTACCTTGGCGAGAAGGCGGGTGTATGGGTCCTCGCTGCGAGGGGTCGTGCGGCGCACCTTGCGGTCATGCTTGTGGTTGATATCGATACCCTGGAATAAAGCATTATTTTGAAGCCTCGGATTAAACTCCTACCATTTCAAACAGCTACTGAACAACCCAAAGTTGGACCTGAAAAAGTAACATTTTAACGAACAAGAAATGCACTAATAATTTGGGCCAAAACGAAAATCAGACGATTGTCGAAGATTAGATTGATCATGGGCAATTTTCCAGAGTTAATTGGGGCCAATTAAAGATAATTAGAGAAATTTGAAAGTAAAGGAAACAAAATTGATGAGATTTTAGGCCCAAGCGCGTAAATTGTAGTGACTCGCTCTGCAACGAAATATGCGCAAACGTTTGGCGAGTGAGCGCACTTTCAGTGTAATTTTCTAACGCTGGTGCTGGCAGAGAAATAAAGCCTGCAGGATACAAATGAAGCAAAATTCGAACAATTTTTTTTTTTAAATCAGGAAAATTATAAATTTTTGGAAAAGAAATCCAAATCGTCTAAACTTTCAGAACCTAATCATATGAGCGCTTTCTAGTAATTGCTCGTATTCTATTTCTTCGAACAAAAATGTTTGAAAATCCCATATTTTTAGGAAAATACTTTTCAAAAATTCGGTATTTTCTTCAACCATTTGCAAAATTCTAACAACGTCGAATGTCCAAAGACGATTCTGCGATGTGCAAATTCCCTAGAATTTCTATAAAAATTAGCAGAAAGAAGTGAAAATCACAGAAACTTCACGACGAATATCGAAAATTTCGAATCCCGAAAATAAGATGGGAACAGGGTTATGTAGAAATGACTTAAGATTTTCGGATACGGAACGGAAACGGGAATTTACGCAAAGCCCTGATAAGAAATGAAGAAAAATGACACTGCCCAAAAATAAACCCCGAACTCCGTTGGCACTGTCGCTTGCCGAAAATCGGGGTATAAAAGGCGGGAGCTCCGTCCTGGAGTTCATTTCGCTTCGATTTCTCGGTTGGGCTCCAAGTTTCTGCCTCCGATCGATCGATCAGCTAGTTAGAAGACGTGTTCGCGATGCTGCTCCACTCCATCGGACTCGCACTCCTCTCGTGCGCCCTTATCCACGCAACGCCCATCAACAAAGTCGAGGAAACTTCTGGAGGTACGACGGCAAATTTTAGACCAACTTTCAGAGAATTCTAGAAATCCCCGAATTTGAATCGGTTTCTTCTTCCAGACATGGGCATCGAGGCGTCCGGCTCGGAAATCGAGAATTCTGGAATGGAGACCTCGGGCGGTGAGGGATCCGGCGTCGACATCATCATCGCTTTCGACAAGGGCGAATCGTCCGGAATCGAGAAGGAGCAATTCAGCGGAGAGGGTACGTGGGGAACTGATCAAAAGATGAACATCGGTCAAATCCATCTTATTCGTGATTTTATCGAAATTTTGCAGAATCCGGTGCCTCTGGCTTCGACGAAGTCATCTGGACTCCGGCTGACTGCCCCCGATTGATGTATGGCAACTACCGTCTGTCTGCCTGCAGCAACAGTTTCCTGTCGTGCAGCAACGGCCTGTCCTATCTCATGGACTGCCCTGCCGATCTGCTCTACAACGCTGTTCTCGACCAGTGCGACTGGCCCCACAACATCATCGGCTGTGAAGATGCCTCGGGAGAGGAACTCAAGGACATTTCCGGATCTGGAATCGAGGGTGAGTTGTGAAGTTGAGATGGAGACGAAATTCTCAAATTATGAAATCTCGGAAGACGATTTAGATGTCAGTTGATGAAAATTTGGGAATGAGAGCGAGTTAGTTGTGAGGAGGAAAGGTTCATGAATTTGCATCACGCCTCTCCCACCGTGAAGTCGTCAATTTCTTTCAACCCTTCTAATTTCAGCCAGCGGTGACTTCTCTGGTCTGACTTTCGAATTGGGCATCGAGTCGAGCGGTGCAGTACGGGAGATCATTGTGGACGCGTCCGGCAATATGGTCTCGATCATCGACGCATCTGGAGACTTGGAAGAGTCGGGCAGCGGATCTGGACTTGGTTAGAGAGCTCTCTCATTCCTCCATCAAGCGAATCAATGAATTGCAGGATCTGGAGAAGAGATGTCGTTCGAAGTGTTGGTGTTCACCCTAGTGGACTGTCGCCTGCTGTCGGATGGCTTCTACCCGCTGACTGCTTGTGAGGCCAAGTACGTCTCGTGCCATGCAGGACTGCCCTCCGTTCTTCACTGCTTCCCCGGCCAGTTCTACTCTGCCGCCCATCAGATCTGTGAAGAGCCTCACAAAATCGGCTGCACTGATGATGGAGATTTCTCCGGTTCGTTTGAATTTTACCAGAATTCTCGAAACTTCACCTGTAAATTGATCAGCTGGAAAAATAAGTGATCTTTTCGAGAGATGAGAAGATATGCTCTTCTCTAAATGTGAAGGAAACATTTATTTTCTGCAGGTCAATTTTTTGCTTTTTTCTTCACGTCGAGTTTCGAGAAGTCACAAGTCCTCGAATGGAAATAATTTACAATTTGCAGGCTCGGGCGATCTGATCTTTAGCGGCGAGTTCTCGGGCTTTTCTGGCGAATTTTCGGGCTTCTCGGGAGAGGAATCGGGTTTCGGTTAGTTTCTGAGACATTGACTTCAATCAAAATTTGAAGATCATCATATCGTTAATCCATCAAAGTTTTGGATGGATAAATACTGTCCTTCAAAATTCATCGATCCGTTTGCAGGTTCTGGCGAGTTCTCGGGTGAATTCTCGGGCATGAGCGGTGACGGTCTCTTCTTCTCTACATCGGACTGCAGTTCCCTCCCGAATGGCAACTACCCGATGGGAGCCTGCTCTGCCCAGTTCCTGTCCTGCTCCAACAACCTGGCCTTCATCATGGACTGTCCCTCCAGTCTCTTCTACAACTGGGCGATCGATGCTTGTGACTGGCCCGCCAATCTCGGATGCGACTTCGAGACCTCGGGACTCGACGGCAGTGGAAGTGGAGGTTAGTTGTGCGTGCAAACGCCGAAAAATTTGAAATGCAATTCCACTGTAAAAATAAAGATAAAGAAATTTTTAGAAAAACCATCCGACTATTTAGATCCGATTTCGAATTGAACTTTTCCGTTTTCTCATTCATGTCAATAAAAATTCTAAAAATCACCTCCAAGCTGATTATTTTCAGACGAGCAGCCCTCGTGCACTGAGAACAACGGATCGTTCCCTGTGGGCCCGTGCCTGCCTGTGTTTATGAAGTGCGTGGACGGCATTCGCTTCGAGATGTCGTGCGAATCGGGGCAGCTCTTCTCCGAGAAGGACTCGGTCTGTCTGCCTACAGCTCAGCTCAACTGCACTGCTTCCACTTAGTCATTCCGAATAACAGCAGTAGCGCAACCTTCCTTCCCCTTCCACTACCTCATTTACCCTTACACAGTTCATGTATTATAACTTCCCGCATCCGTTTTAGCGATGAGCATTTGAGATCTCACAACTTTTGTAATACTTTTCAACACTAATTTGTAATTTGCATTTTCTTGTTTGATGATTTCAGCATTGACGGGTTAAGAAATAAAAGTGATTTTTGATACATTCTTTGAGAAGTTGCTGCCAGAACTTCACGGCTATTTTATGCTCTTTTGAATGTTCGTTTCTCCTCGCTTTTCATGTATGTTTCATTTTGCCTGCCCCCCTTTCATGTTCCATCCGCTATTTTGTCCCGATCCTTATCTCCCATTAGCATTCCTCGCCCTGTTTCTGCATCAGAATCCTCGGTCACTCGCAGCTTCTTTTTGCTTGCTTCCAGCAAATCGACCGGTCGCTGGGCCGAACTTTCCTTCGCATTGTTTCAGAGGAATGGGAAAATTAGAGAAGTAGGAACACGGGAAGGCAGAAGCTGAAAATGATGAAACAGGGAGGGGAAATGGGAAGCTGGTCAGATGCGAGAAGGATAGCTGCAAGGAAAGGATGCCGAGAACTGTCCGCTTTTTGATGGAAAAACGCGCGAGAATGCAGGGAGAGTGACCTAATTGATGCGAATCAGTCGGACTGGGAAGGGGAAAAGCAACTGCAGCAGTTGAAACGTTGACGCGGCTGGAAGAAGAAGGAATGCTGTTGTTAAATTGGAAACCGACAAAAAGAGCTACTACTACTGATAGGTTATCACAGAAGGGCAATCAATTGATCAATGTCTTGTCCAATCATTCAATTCCGTCCTCATCAACCTTATTTTCCTTCCTCTAATTGCTTTGTTCTCTCTTTCCCTCCTTCAGTCTCATGATTCCCCTTTGCCCTTCTCCTCTCCTCTTTCATACCGTAACAAATTGTAGCATAAATGCCAAATGAACAGACAACGATACGGTAATGAAGAATGGCGATGTTGAGGTTGAAAATTGGCAGACAAACCGCAAGAAAACAATCAGTTGATGAAGCAGAAGAAAATGAAGGAAAAAGCAGAGTGGAAATGGAGAATCGAGGCAGAGAACCGTGCGATGAAAAAGTAAGGGAATTTTAAAATAGTGACAAAGTAATTCGATTGCCTCATTTCATGAGCAAAGTAGAATTTCGAAAATTTTAGCGGAAGAAAAATAACATGATTTTTATTTGATGGAGGAAAACTAAGTAATAGATTGATGAAAATAGACTATCATCTTAGGAAGGTTTTAGCTAATCTAGCCATTCTTGTAACGAATCCAATCGATACCACAACACAGTCCTAACCCTCTCAGCTTCTCTCCCTCTCCACCTTGTCTGCTTTTATATCGTTCTTGTCCAGTTCCTATATCGAACTCTTTAAGTTTGTGTATGTATTCTTTCCTTCAGCGGTCGATCCACTGTCTTCGGTCCTCCTCTGTTCAGCTGTTCGGTCTGTCTCTCCCTTTCCCTTCCTCTGTCCGTACTCGATTTTTCCGCACTATTAAAGTTTTTCGTCATCTTCCAATCTTCGCTGCCCCTGCCTCCACATCTCACTCATTCCACTCATTCAGTCAGCTTACAGTTATCTACCCTTTTTCCTTTATCTCGATTCATTTCGCTTCGAATTATTTTGTTTCATTCCTCCACTCTGATTCATTATCAGTTGGAAATGCAAAAAAGAAATTGCTTGACTGCGTTTCGGTGTTTAGTTTCTAACTGATTACTGTAACTTAACCTGATATATTTAGAAGGCAGCAATCAGCAGTGAAGAGGCAGAAGCAGCCACGCTGTTCTTCATGAACATACCACTCTGTCAATCGTCAATCGGTCTGTGGCAGTCACTCATTTCAATGCCCCTCTCCTCTCTCTGATTCTGATGACCTTTACTTCTACTTCTACTTCTACTTTACCTAATTCGAATGCAATCAGCCCCCTTCCCTCTACTCAGGCAGGCAGTCAGAGGCATCACTTTCAATTGTTCTCTCGACACTCAAAATCAACTGAAACACTGAATGAAAAGCGACCAAATGAGAGAAGCAGGGAACGATGAGAAAACGACAAAAATAGAGAATGGGGAATAGAGAAATAGGGTGGAGTCAGTTAAGCAGAAGAAGCAGCCGAAGGGAAGGAAAGAAGAAGGAAGAAAGAAAGAAAGTGGAAGAACGAAGAAGGAGAAGAAGGAGATGGACGGCGAGCAGAGGACAGGGACTGCTTCACAGTCTGCAGCTGCCTCTGCCATTGTGACGTGCCCTCCAACGCTTCCAAACACGGTCACTCCATCCTCAGCTGCACGAATGACTGGCGCTAATGGTAATGTCGTCCACAACCCTCAGACGCAGGTCAGTATCCATTCGGTCAGATATGACAATCGTTTTTCTTCTAGCTACATCCTCGTTCTAATCAATCCCTCTTCCAGACCCTAATCGACATCAGCCCGCATTCGCATTCGTGGTGCCAGCTGCCTGCCTACCAGAATGTCCCGCATACGCACACCCACCCCATCCCCAATCTGGGCGGTCTGCCGAATCACATGATGCGTTCAATCGATGCCACTCCCATCGAAGCAGATTCTATCGAGCGCGATCACTTCTCGCACGACATCGAGGTTGACATTACATCGTTAACCCACACATTACTCAGAGATCACATCATATCTTCTAACATGACAAGTTAGAGGAGATACTGATGTAACGATTATCGGAGTGAAATATAATTAAAACAATTTGGAAAGTCTGATTTAAAATCGACCTTCATTTCTTTAAATCGCGATTCAGTTTTATCCCTGATGACTACGAAAAAGGTTGGAAAAAATATAAACTTTTCATCGCTTCTTTTTTCAAATCATTTATTTTTTTCAAAAATTCCACTTTTCAAATTGATCAATTCCAGATCCAGAATTCAATGGGCTATCACGATTTGAACGATCTGTCGAAGTACGACATGACTATGAAATACGAAATGGATGACCCGCAGAAGGAATTCGAACAGACAGCTTTGTATCATAAGGCAAGGAAACGAATGAAGATCAGCTTGAAGAATAATTCCATTTGTTTTCAGGAAACTTCTGACATAAAGCAGGAAGAGGATACTGAAGAACAGATTATCCAATCCGAAGAAAAATCCGCAGGGCAAATCGAAATCGGGGTAATAATATTTTTATTTATTTTTAAAAGATTGTTATCTTCATCATTTTCCTTCAATAAACCAATCATTTCTAATGATACAACAGAAAGTAATTTGCTGTTTGTGTTTCAGGTGAAAGAAATCAGTCGCGGCGCGTATCCAGCAAAAAGAGGTCGACCGACAGAAAATCCCTGCTGGGCCTATTTCATCCGAATTGACGATCAGAATGTCAGATGCAAGATTTGTCAGAAGGTGAACATTTTGACACATTTTCAAATTTGATGAAACGTTTTCTAAATTTTGTCTAAAGAAAATCATATTCCAAAATAGTTTTTGCCCGTTTCCCACGCTGTTTCTCAAGCGTTGAATGCATCACACAGGCATAGCACGTAGTTTGCCATTTTTCCAATTTTTCTCATGAAATTTTAGATCTGTACAAATCTTACAGCACTGTGGAAATATTTAACGCAAATCTGAGTGAAAAAATCTATTTTAAAAGCATATTTCGTGAGAATATTTCACACTGCAGATATGCGAAATTTTCTACGGTAGACTTATGTGGGGAGAATTAAATCAAGCGATAGCAAATTTTGATCTAATTAGCAGAATCTATTGTTGAATTTAAAAAATACATCATTTCTTCAAACTAAAATTTATCCTTCACAGTATCGATAAGAATAAAAATTAGTAATAAGTAAACATCGCTCTCTATTTAAACTTTCCGTGAAAATATCATAGTCTGAACGAATTTTGTGTTAAACGGGGAAATCGACATCTTTGAACAGTTATGATATTTAAACTTTTGAAAATATGTAAAATTGAGCGTGGCTTCAACTTATTGCCTATTTGCTACTTTCTCGATATAGAAAATGTGATAGCATGGATTTGTGAAAAATATGACGAGAACAATATTCTATTATAGCATGTGAGAAGCTAAATATTGCATACTCTTTGCAACTCACTTTCGCACGAGCCACGCCTTTTCTTCCCCTCACTCTTTCCTTCTCCCTTTTCTTTATTATTTCCTCCGTCTCTTCAGAGCGCGTGCTATTTTCGAGGGTTGAGCCTAGGAGGGGAGAGATGCAAAAAGTGTGCAATATTTGCCTCGTCACACTACATGATATTAAAACACAACTTACAAACGAAGCATTTGACCTCGAGTTCGGCTTTTTGAATGAGAGCAAGTGAAACCTACCAAATCGATATCGCTTATTTCGAATATGCAAAATTTTCTGCGAACAGGCTACTTTATTTCTCAAATTTGTATAATTTTGCAGAAGGGGATGTCGTAAAGAAAAATGATTAAAAGCATATTCACTGTGCCATTTCGCTACACTAGCTTTCGCGAATTCATCGCTTTTCCCTTTCGCTATTTTGCAATAAGACGAGCGAGTTGAATAGGGAAGCGAACCGTAGTGCCTTTTGAAGGATGAGTGAAGGTAGAGAAATGAATTCGAAGTGAAGAGATGACAATAATGTTGGTAATGGGTGAGGTGTGTAAATTTATGAAGATAATAATGGTTAGATCGATTGTATGCGAATTTGGTATCTTCGTTCCATGCTAACAACTAAATGATCATTTTCAGATTGTGAAATCTGCCTGTGCAACAAATATGACGAAACACTTGGAGCGGCATCATCAACACGACTATCAACACTTGATTCTGCAGATTCGACAGTACAGGACACTTCCCTCTACTGCTCCGAGGTATTCATTCAGACTTGAAAACCTCATCTAACTCGAAAGAACACCAGCCCTTCGTAGCGGATAGGTTAGGGTATGGCCAAGTAAGGTCAGAAGTCCAAGCATCCACTAGATGAGCTGATCACGTTTAAACAACATGCTGCTTGTCCAACCCTAAACTACTCGAGTCACAAGTTGTTGGCGAACTTTAGAAAAACGATATTTACTAAAAAAAGCCATTCATTCCTTCTTCAATTAAATGAATTGAAACATTTAGGCATTCCAAGTCGTCTTCCCACTCCTCTTCCACAGCGATGCCTTCT
>LIAE01006597.1:13903-46846 GCA_002287525.1 Diploscapter pachys | reverse complement strand
CAATGCACAATCTGCACAGGAATTGGTATGGACTTTGCTATCATTATAAGTTATTTACCTAAAAGTATTACAGTAAAATCTCCCTGCTCAAGTAATTTTATGCGGCATCTAATGAGACACCACGCAGAACAATACAATAATGTGTATTTGAAATGGATTCAGAAGAGGACTGCAACTAAATAACTAGACGACTAAAACAGGACAAGACCTGTCTGTAAATATTCCGACTACTACAATGCATAAGTCACCTCAAATCTCTAAACAAATGCTCATTTCTATACCGTTACCTACTCAAGACAAAGTTAATCTGAATGAGAATCGTAAAAATCTTATTAAGAGAAAAAAATCACGACCTCCTGCATCCTGCACTTGCGCCACTAATTTGTATTCCATATCTTAATTTTTGCACGAAAGTTCTTTAATTGTGCAAAATTAGACGGAAATTATAAATGGGTGTAGGTGTAGAGTTGATATTATTTACGCTGGGTAAAAAATCACATTTCGGTTGATGAAGATCAACTTTGTCATGAAGTGTTTCTCGAATGTTTCATGCTCTTGATTCGAAATTAATGAAACGAGGGATGAAAAATTCGACAATTCTCAGGAATGAGCAATATTTCTATGCACAGATTATATTCAATCATATCAGTTAGACCTGTATATCATCTCTTTCTTCTCTTCAAAAT
Source organism: Diploscapter pachys (assembly GCA_002287525.1). Taxonomy (NCBI): domain Eukaryota; kingdom Metazoa; phylum Nematoda; class Chromadorea; order Rhabditida; family Rhabditidae; genus Diploscapter; species Diploscapter pachys. Next base: position 46,160 of record LIAE01006597.1, on the reverse strand, counting down.
TCTTTCCATCTTGACTTCGGGTGCCATTCACGATTTTCTCTCAGCCATTCATTTCTTTGCTCTTTCAAAATTTCTATGTCCGTTATTTGGATATTTGATACAAAAAAACTAAAATAGCATAAATATCAATTGATATTTCCAGGCTGTTTATTCATAGATTGCATTGCGAGATGAGGAAAGGAAGAGAAGGAACAGAAGAGAGGAGAGGTGATAATGACAATGTCAATGGCAATGAGGCAATGAGACAGGAGAGAAGAGATGAATGGAATAGGTGGGGCAATGCAATTGGCAGTTGCAGTGCACAGACAGAGCAGCTAGCCTTTTGTCGAGTTCCTCGCTTCTTCACTCTTCATCTCCTAAAACTTTAACTTAAATCGCGTTTCAAAAATGCTTGATATTTTTCCCTAACAATATGACAAGAAAAACTAGAATAATACAGGGGAAATGTACATTTTACTATGTAGCAATACCCGCCTTGGAACCATCTTTCGTTTCGATCGTTTTGGTGGTCGTACCATTCTATAAACATCAAAATCGAATGGGAATAGATTAATTATTTTTGCATTTGATCAAGATGGGAAAGTTTAAAAGCGAGTGGGGAGCATCTTATCATTTTCAAGAATAATTACGTCAAAAAGTTAGGGTAGAAACACGACCTCCATCATCGAGGAAAAATAGACTATTTTGAACAAATTTGGCCGAAGTTCTGTTAGCTTGTAGATTATATCAAACCATAAAAATGAAAAGTTTTCGACGAAAATTGCAAGATAACTCTATCTCTGATCAATGATAATAATGCTCTGTATTTAAACTTCTGATAGCCAAAGTAGCATTCAAAATGACTAATTGAATCAACGTTTTCAAATTCAAACAATTCCAACCTCCTCAATGCTGGCAACGAGGCTCTCCTTGTCGCTGAGACTGGTCTGCGAGTTGCTCGTGCTCGTGGCCAGCGATTCGTCTTCCCAGTCCCAATGCGCACTCAAGGGCACGTTCTTGTCTTCTCTCAGCTGCAATTACATTCATTGACTAGCATTATTCTAAATCAGTGAATGCCTGATTAATAACGAGAGAAATCGTATAATAAGTTATTTTCCCAATTTCGGTACATTAGTGTTACCTTGTCCAGAATCTTGTAGAAATCCTCATAGGGAGGCTGTTCTTCGAATTTGAGATTGTCGATTCTGCTGAGCACTTCGATGTAGATGGGTGGGCAGTCGAGCAGAAACTGCTGCAGACCGGCAGTCCGCGCGTGCTTCTTCGAGTTTTGCACTGCAGTTCTGTCCGTGATCAGGCGCCAGGGCAACGATCCTTTGGTGAACTCCACGAGCATGTAGTACCAGCCTTCAAGAACCTGTTTTATTCGACACTTTAGACAATCGCTCGTGATCAGTGTTGGGCGGAAAGTGCATTTTCCATTTTCAGATTTCGAAAAGCGGAAACGGAAAGTGCCCAAAAATGGCCGGGAACGGAAACTGAATTTCCACCCAACACTGTTCGTGATAAATAAAGTTACGTAATTTTTGAGTATTAAATAAAATTATTGAGTTCATAGTAAGACATTTTTAGTTTCTTACCAAAATTTGGATGATATTTGCAAAAATAAATGTTGGGCACAGAGTAATAAAGTGAAAATTTACTTTCGATATCGTCCCTCCTGCTGAGATCCTGTCTGAGGTGGGCGTTGAGCGATCCGTAGCGAGTCGTGCCCCTCCAGCCCACTTCGCAGCGCGTTGCCTGGTGATTCCCATTTTTGTCGACGTAACGACGAGCCAGACCAAAATCGTACCTGAAAATTCGACTTATCGTAATTTCAAATTGCTGTATGAGAAGAATGCCCCATTCAATAAATTAGCTTTTCCCAAATATCTCATTTCTCAATGGTCTCATTCTCATTTCATTAGCACTTCTGCACGACATGAAATAACAGAGTTTTGAAGTCAGCGTGTGTTCCTCTGTAAAGCGGAATCAGCGAGTCAAGTAAAAGGGTTTCCAAATCAAAGTCTCACATTCGGTCACTGTTGAGTGGATCGTGACTAGGAGACGTGATAAAAAATATCCTACTAAATTCGATTTTTCTTACATGAAAATGGTACGCGACTGCTTGTTCATCTTCTGTCCCGGAGCGAAGTTGCCAGGCTAAAAATTTGAAATAACTCATTCTCGAAAGCTGAATGTAATTTATGAAGATCGGCCGAAGCAATTCATCGGAAAGTGAAGAAATTGTTGCTTACATAACGATAAACTTCTGTTAATTTGCAAAATCTTAACCAACCTTAATGTCTCTCGAGATGAATCCGATCTTGTGGATTTCCTCGATGGCCTTGAGCGTCTGCATTCCGATTCTGATCCAGGTGCCGAACGAGAATCTCTTCTCCGGCTGCTCGCCCCTCAGTCTGTGCAGATCTTTGCCAAGGATCGTCATCGCCACGTAGACGAAGTCCGGCTTCTTCGAACCCTGAAAATTGAACATTTGAAGTTTGTAGTGATGTTATCTCATATTGTCCCTGTTCACATGTCGTTTCTCCTCAACTCTTTCTTTACTATACCAATAACTATGGATTACGACAGTGTGTAGCTTCAAACAATCTCTCAAACACTCCATTTCATCCATTTATATCTCATGACTTACATAGTCGTACAATTCGCAAATATGTTTGACGCTAGCGTTTTTGGCAGCCTTGAGAACAGCAACTTCGATATGCAGCATGGACCTCGAGTACTTCTCGCACTTCACTGCTACAGTTTTGATTCCTCCCGATCTGCAATTGGCTTGATTGCGAACATATTAGGAATAGAATACTGACTTGTCAGTAGCCTCTGCACGAAAGACCGAGCCGTAGCCCCCTTCGCCAAGCACCTCTGAATCTCTCTTGTTAGTCTGTTTCAAATCAACTACTAGGACAGCTTGTATTCGATGAAGTAGATCATTCTACACATTTCCCCATTACTTTCATCGCTTTTCCTATCTCTAACACCCCATTCTGTTATTTTTAATTTACAACTCGATTACCGACGAGCTTGATGCGATGCCTGTTATTGTCCGTGACGAATCCGTCCCCGATTTGAGGCAAACGATCAGCATTCACCACTTCCGACATTCTGAAATTCTTTCAATTCATTTTTTATGCTTTTGCACGATGCAATAATATCTTCACGTCTCATTGGATATTTTTTGCTAGAAACTTCAAGTTATAATTAGCGTGATCTCCAGAACTCCTATACATCTCTAGTAACAGTTCATGTCAAAATTCTTTCCATCGTGAATCAACCAAATCTTCTAGCATTTCAGCATGCATGTGCAGAATGAACTTCATGCATTTTGTTCGTTACAGTTTCGCAGCACTGCATCTCAGACCTGCTCACGACCCTCTTTCCTGTGTCCAATTGGGTGCTCTTCTGTCCAACCAGTCAGAGACGATTTCCTTCCAACCGCAGATGAAGATTGCTTGATAGGAAATGACAATGTAGTCAAACTCATTTTGTTCTTTTATTCAAATCAACTAATATTCTAATTTTTACAAGCTTCAGGAGAGAATAAAATATTGTCTTTGGACAAGTTTCGTTGTATGGAGAGTGAACAATTTTGCTGATGTCTTTCTCGGACCTGAGCTCGAACGAATTTTTGTCCACAGTGCTGACAACTGAATTTGACAAATTTAACATATCAAAGATGTGGCTGAGACTTACTGATATTTCTTTTCAGGAGAGTGCGTCTGTTGATGAGCCCTGAAATGATCGAAATAGATGGATTTTGGTGATTTTTTTGTGATACCGTAAATTACTTTTGTCTGCAAAACACCGTTGACAAATTTCACAGATGAATGGTTTTTCACCTGAACATTTTAGATTTTGATAAAATCGTTGAATATGCAGAAACCGCTATGAGTGCGCATGTGTCCTTTGAGCAACCACAATCTAGAAAATGCCTTCCCACAGATTTTGCAGGAGCACGGCAAGGTGTGCGTATTGAGATGCATCTTTAGAGCTCCTTGACTCCTGAATGTGTGGTCATTTATTGGCATTTTCTGTCGTACTAACGTAAGCTTCTCCCTCTCCTTTTCTCCTTCCGCTCTCTTTGCTTTGCTTTCACCTGTCTTCCCTGCTCATTTTCACAGCAACAGGTGAGTGCTGTGGTGCTTTGTAACATTGACAATCAAATGCTTTGACTTCTTTTTCTTCTTCTCTTATCTTTCCTTATCTCTCTTCAATACCAGCAATTCCTCACCTGTATGTTTTGTTACAGTACTGACAGACGTGTTCCAGCTTCCCATCGATGTGATTCTTCAAATGACGCCGCAATCCGAAGAATGACAAATAGGTCTTATCGCAATGCAAACACTGAAATTGAACAATTGAAATGACACAATAGTCAACGGTTGATCTTCAGAAGCTCCTCAGATCATAAAAATTAAAGCACTTGTAATTTGTCTGATTCAGAATCAGCGGAAGGTGAGATAGTCGAATCAGATGATGGTCCAGCAGCAATTAGCTGTTCGATTGTTTTGAAGATGGAGTCCTTCTTTCCAGTTGATCCATCAGGTGGATTTGGGTTATTCATGCTGAATGAATGGATTGAGTTTGAGAAGAAAAAAGTACTGACTAGAAAGAAATTGGTTTGACAAAGAAACGATATTTTATAAACACTCGATACAATCAAATACCAATTGTTGCATTAGAACCAAAAATTTTACAAGATAAGATGAGAGAGGTTGAATGATGAGTGGATGATAGCTGTGAATGCTGTGGATTGTCGAGAATTGTCGAAGATTGCTCGCCTCTCATCTCGATTCCTACATTCCCACCTCACTCACCTGTGAGCTCTCTGCCACTCTGCCCCTCTCTCGTTTCCTCTACTTTTGCCCGTTCCGACACTCGCATTCGACTCATTTGACACTAACACTCAAACAGACAGGTGGCATCCCTCCTTCATTCACACAATCATTCACATCCAGTCATCGATGGCCGAGTTCCAATGGACAACAACATTTTAATGAATCAGAAGAAAGGATTTATTTATTGTACTCAGCAAGTCGATATTATTGTACGCCACTAGCATCATGCATGATTCAATTTGAACATCAGAACATTCTATGCACAACCCATAATGAAAGAGGAACATATCGGGATACTGTACCGTCAATCTCTAGGCATTGTGGAGTTTCCGTGAAAAGTGTGCATTGCGATTGAGCTTCTTCGAAAATTTGAACTCGCTAATAAATGCAAAATAACTCGTCCACTACAGGCAGCTCTTTCATCCACTCTGCCACGACGCCTTTTCTGTTGGCTGCGCTGATAGAAGATAAGTGAGAAAGGCTTTTGGAGAGCAAGCTAATGAGCGGAGAGTGTAGAGAAACAAAAGGGGAAAAGTTCAGTCGCAATGCGCACTTTTACGGAAGCTCCACAATGTCGAGCGATCGACAGTAGTTCAAAAATGTTAGGAAAAACTTGAAGTTCATTTCATATAGCAAAATTTGTAATAAATTAGCTCCAAATTTTCTCGCTTTTCTCAGATACACTGCTTTCTATTGTCCCTCAAATTAGAGATTGCAGAGGGAGGGGAAGGGGTACCCGCGAAATTAGCCAGTTCTTTCGTGCTCTGCGTCTCTGCACCGTGTATTCCGTATTGTGCCCTTCGCGGATACGCGTCCCGCCTACCTCTGTAATCTATCATTTCGGGAGAAATAGATAGTAAATTAATCAGTTTAGCAGAATAATTGAAAGTCACGATGAGAAGATGATAAGACAATGAAAATATCAACGGTTATCTCACATTTGTCAGAACCCAATGAACAATGAAATATACAAGCAGTATGACAAAATGAAGTAATGACAATTTAGATCAGGGATGAGTCGAAGTTTCGATTCCAACATTTTTAAGCCGATTCCGATTCCGGAAATTTGTGAAAGGTCGTTCGTCATTCTGATTCCGACTTTTACGAATGTCCATTTCGGCCCATCCCTGCTCAGATGAATAAAATTTAATGAAATTATGTCTGCTCACAAGTGACTGAATATGCAGGAGGTCGATCGAGTTTGATTGCCTCTTCGTATTTCGGGGGTAATGTTTCAGATAGCATTCGCCTGCGTTGACGAAATCTGAATCAATTATTCCATTTATTTAGATTGTACACTACTGTCGGATTACCTCCGGATATAGTAGACACAGACAATGAATAGAAATATGAGAAAAGTTATGAAAACGGCTATCTGGAAACAAAATACGAGCAGCTGTTGAACGGGTTCAGATTCATGGACCGGGAACAGAGCTCGTCTGGAACAGTCAGAACCCCAGTAGCCTAAAATCACAAAACCATGAGGCGATGAGTATTCAAGCTGATCTTCATTATGATTATTCTATTCTCACTATTGTAAAAGTTAAATCATGTCAGCATTTCTAACGTCAAGAGAAGTGTAAGACAATGTTATGCTGCTAAATTTCTCAAATTTCACAACCTACAAGATGCACTATAAATATTGTCTGATTTCTAGTTCATCTCTATTCTCTCAAAACAAGATTTTCTCGTGATAATGAATATTGCTGATGTAAAATTGTCAATACTACAAGTCATGAAATTTGCATCAGTTTAGACACGATTTTGAGCTTATGAGATCTAAATTTCACAACCAATGCTTTAATTTATAAATAAAAATCGAATAGTAATTAGGCCGCATGGTATAGAACAACGATTAAAAATTAATTATTAAACTTTTAAAATCGGATAGACTTATCCGTCAATTTTTCGGAAAAAGAACGGAAGTGGAAATATCCTAGCTTATGCGAATGAAAGCGGAAATGACCCCCGCTGAATATTTTAGCTGAAATAGAGCGAAATTAGCTAGAAGGTCCATGGAAACCAAATTTTTTCACTTGTTCACCTGCATATTTGATAAACTTCCTCCTCCTCTTCCTAGATTCTAAAGAGAACCGATTTAAAAGATATTAAAATTCTTATCAAGAACTAATAATTGAAGCTTTAATTTCGAGAATAAGATTCAGACAATATTGGGAGTCAACAACAAAGAATATCAATATTTCGAAGTTCCTGAGCTAGGAAGAAGGCTAAACAATTTGTTATGAAGTTTGGCATGTAATATTATCGAGAAAGGGCTTTTTGGAAAATAGTATGACCCAGACATAAAAAACCCACGAACTATGAACTCGCACGAACCTGCGAACCGCGCCAACTATGAACTAAACCTCGAAAAATCTAAATGGTGGTATGAGAATCTGTCTCAAATTATGAGCGGCTTATTATTTTCAGACTTCGTATACTATTTGATGAAATATTTCCATTATGTCGAGATATTTTATTAGACCGATGTACCTGGTAAACATCCGATGCAGAATGGAGGGGCGAAATTGCTGCTGCATCTGCAGGATTTACTGGCTGCCTCAACATATCCATTCACACAAATCGGCCAATCACAGGCAGGTCCAGTCCAGTGCTGGGGACATTCGACTAAAACAGAATATGACATTCGAAGACAACATTATCGGTGCGATTCTCACCACTCATTCCATTCGAATTGAATGCAGGTGTGCAGAGATGAGGCAAGGCAAAGAGCTGGGAAGAAGGGATTTGAGGAAGCAGAAGAGGAAGATCGGAAGACCGATGCAAATGCACGGCTAATGGGTTGAATGGCTCGACATCTCGACTGCCTGCCTGACTGCAAATGAAATGATGAGTCCGGAGTCGAATGCGTGAAGGACTGGCACAAATTGCTGCTCGACAAATTCGGGGTTGCGAAGGAAGTGAGCGGGCAAATTGGTGAAGCGAGAAAACCACAGGAAGACGGGGAAAACGAGAGAAGGTGGCTGAAAAAGGCGAGAAGAACGAAATTGCCGTGAGCAGGCTGGGAGTGAGAAATGCTGCAAGCTGGGGACAAGTAAAATGAGCAGCGCTACTCATAAAGACTGACTGCACAACAGCACGGCAAATTGGATTAGATAGAATGGAAATTGTAGAATGTTGATGCTGAATAAGGAATGCGGGAATGTGAAGAAAGAAAAAGATCTGAAGCGGAAAGACACGGAAGAAGGAGAGCAAGAAGCATGGACTAGGATTTATCCAGCCAGGGCGAGAGGGATAGAGAGCTAGGCCTGAAGCCTGGAAAAGTTTGGGGATCAATGCCAAGGGAAAGCAAAGAGGGAGAGAATGTGAGAGAGTGATAGATGAGGCGAGAGGGAGAGAGAGTGGTGACAGACGATGAAGCAGAGCAGATTGTCACAATGAATATCAGAATGGGGAGGGAAATCGCACGAGTAATTGGCACAATTACCTGACCAAGAAGTTAAGCTCAGTAAATATTTTTAGAAGAAAAAGTAAAGGTATCGTTTATTTCATAAATTTTTGCCTTGACATATCAATCAAAATTTTTGTAAAATAACGTCAAAGTCTTGAAGGATTTTTCTTTACAAAATCATTTGAAGTGTGAAGAATTGAGATAAAAATAACGCAAGTTGAAATTTGATGTGAAAACATTATTGTTATTTTTGCTAGGATTTGAATGGTAGTATTTTCGGGGTTTCGGAGGAAAACGAGATCCTGAGATATACCTAGAATGAGCTACATAAAATATGCAGGAGGGAGAAAAATGACGAGTTGCAATCTGAGGGCAGAACGCGAAAATGCAGAGAGAATCGAGAAATCGAGTGATAAAGGCCGTTTGAGTCTGTTGCTGTTTTGCAGAATTCATTGCACCGACATTTCAGCATATTCCACATTCAGTGTTTCTTTCCGTATTCTGCATTCTGTCCTCTTCTCTTCTCCCATTCCCTTCCTTCCTTCCTCTGTTCTGTCAGTTTTCGTGGTTTAATGCTTTTCGTGCTGTATCCGGACTGAAATATGCTCTGCACAATTCAACCATCCAACCATTTTTAATTCACCATTCTCAGTCTTACATCTCAATTCGGCAAAAAGGTCGTTTTCTCAGAATTCTACTCCTCTGTTTTTTTCGCTATTTTCGCTTGTATATCTGAAAATATATATTATATTAGATCTTTTTTTGTATAAATATTCAGTCATTGTTTAAGTCTACTTATTCCGAAATTTGGCACATTAATTGGGGGATAATAGTTACGTTACAATGACAAATTTCAAATTATTTGATTAATGATCACTAAATATTCGAAAGAGAGAGAGAGAGAGAGTTATGATCATGAGCGTTTTCAAACTTCTCCTGCCACTTATAATTCTGACATGTCGAATATTGATTATCTAAAGTATAGTTGACTCCATTATACTTCAGCAATATTTTCGAAACAAAATTCTCAAAATAATTTATCAGTTCGACAAAATCGTCGGTGTGAGAATATGCAAATACATTATGGATGTGCGGAAATTGCAGTTTTCCGTAAACCTCAACCAATCTCCCACACATTCAGAAGATGAATTGTAAGCAGGTAAAATTAAAAATTACTGCAGTCGTCTATGAAGTGATTATTATTTATCGCCAAGTAAATTATCGATATTAATTGCTTTTTGAATACAGGGTTCGGCAAATTTTAAAAATCTGATAAAATTGAATATGTTAGAAATCGGAACTATCGAATTTTTTGATAAACATAATTTTCTGAACCTGAATGATGGGCGTTTTAGAAAACTAATTGGAAACTAACATAAAAATAGTGAGTTTTTAATCTAGAAATGTTTTCAAATCTTGGACTCACCCGATAAATAGAAAATTGTAAATAAAATCCTTATAAGAGAGGACAATCACAAGTCTTCTAATGATACAATAACTATAAATACGCCTGAATTCTAAGTTACTATTTAATTCTCAAGGAAAGAATTTCTCCCTGCATAATTAATTTATGCAATTCATAGCAAGACTTCTCTGCATTACAATTGTTTACCAATTAGCCCATAACTCATTCGAACCAAGGCTCTTTCAATATGATGTACTTTGTTTGGAATAGAAGCGATGATCATTTTTATGCTCGTTTTATATGCTTGACTTCTACCAAACCGAATTAGATGGAGCAGTGTGGCTGCGCGGCTGTGAGTGAAGAGGCTTGGAGCATCTCTGCTTGTTGCCTGTCCTCCATCAATGCCTGCCTTGCTTATGCTTGCATTCGACATTCCAACACCCAACATATAACATTGAGCATTCCGTTTCGTTTCAATGTATGGGTGTCACCAAATTTGCTTCTGCTCATTATAAACACAGCATACTTTCCTTCAGTATCCCCTTCTCCTTCTCCTTCCCTTCCCTTCCCATCTCCGTCTCCATCTTCACACTCCCCTTTTGTTCTTCATTCCATAATTCGCGCGTCAGTCTCCCTTCCCCCCTTTCTTCTTTTCAATTTCATCGACTCTTTATGGCTTCATGGTTTCTTCGTATTCTTCATTTATTCTCACGATATTCTTTTGAGCGAGGATTAAGGCTTTGAGCCTATGTTTGGACCGAGATATGAGATAAGGGAGATAAGGATTAAGCTTTGTCTTCTGTCGCTATTCGAGACCTGAGCCGAGATCTCCCTTATCCCCCTCACCTTTATCTTCTTATCTTTTTCTTCTTTCTATCAGTCCATATTCTTGTGCCGTTCGTTTTTCTAGTCTAGCTTTCCGATATCTCTAACTCTGTTTCTGTCTCATTTTTATTCTCTTCTTCTATCCTCTATGCCCTAGCCATCTCTATCCCCCTATCCCCATTCCCTCCCTTCCTTTGCCTTTCCGTCACTCTTTCATGTCTTCATGCTAGTGCATCTTATTAAACTCGCATTTTTTCTGCCGTCTGATCTCTCTTCATTTCATGTGCTGTACTCGACTCTCTCGCTTTTCTTTTCCCCCCTCTTCAGTGCTATTTTCTCAGCTTTTCTTCATTTTTCTCGATGCCTTTTGCTCCTCTTTCATTTGCTTTACCTACTAGAAGTCGGAAGCTCTTTTTCAAAACTCTTTTTATAGTTTCATGTTTCAATCGCCTTAGAGCAGGTCGAACTTGCCGGATTTGGGGGGTTTTTGATATTTCCAAATTGATTTACTGCTTCGCGAGTTCCAAGTTTTGTCATGTCATTTTGAGGATTTTCAAAAAAGCAACTGAAAATATTGTGTCACTTTTGACGAGCACTTTTCGGAATCCTTGAGCTCACTGAAATTTCATTTCATTCATTCGCTCGTTCGTTCGTTCGACTTTCTCAATAACTTTGATTCGCTTTTGAAGCAATGAGTACGACGACGATTAAATTTCGATGTTGGTCATAAACTTTTTCCTGATATCGAAATTTAGCTTCGTAGCATTTTAGTATTTTTCAAGAATCAAATAATTTGAGAGGATCAGCTTCGTTGTGATTCGTCCTTTTCGCTCTAACATTAATATCTTATCAGTCTCTGTCTATGGTCGATCCCCCACCAACTCAGGCCGATATTCCTGACAGTTCGACTACTTCTCCAGGTAATGCATGCTCTTTTCATCTGAAATACTAAAGTACATTCTATCAAAATTGTAGTGTCTGTCTGTGTTGAATATAGAATATGAAATTGTAGTAGATTTCCGGTGCATTTCCCTAGTAGAATAATCCTATTCTTGCAGATAATTCTTCGTCTCCAAACTCATCATCAGACAGAGAAAAGCAACAGCAGAAAGGACTCAAACCCAAAGAGAAAAGTGTTCGATATAACGACAGAAACAGATCCTCTATAGATACAAATTCGTAAGTTTTTTCCCCCTATTTTTACACGCCCTTTATTATTTTCATTTATGATTCCCCATATCCCACTCCCCTGCTGTTCAGGTGGATTATCTCAATAACTTGACGAATTAAGCCCTGTTTTATCGTTCTCTGCGACTCAAATGCCAAACCCATATCTCCATATCAATTGCAACGCAGAGGTATTTCGAGGCACTTCTTCTTGTTCAGAATTCTCTGACAAAGCACAGAAAAAAACCAAGAAAAGACCATAATAGAGTCCATAGGGATTGTTGAATTGGAATTAGGAAAGCTAGATGGATATTGAACATAGAGTGCTTAGATATGTGCAGGTTGCGTGCTACTGCAGACACAATTCGAGTAAAATGTGTAGAGAAAGAGAGGAAAGGTTATGAGATTATCCTCGCTCCCAGCCAAACAGCTTGTTCTTTTTCCTGTGAATGTTAGCGTGAGTCGATTTTTTTTCTCTCGCAATCTTCGAATATCCATCTCCCTGGCAACAAACAGTGACTGATCGGCTGAATTCGCATTTTATTTCAGAAGTGGAGCAGGGACTGTGTCTGGCACAGTGGCGACAGAGCAGATGACTGCTGCAACTGCAACGGTTGCAGGGAGTTTCCGCAGATCCACAAGGGACAGGACTGACGATAATGATACTCCTGGGGCTGCTAGTGAAAATATGAAGTAAGGATAGTATTGTACTTTTGAATAATAATAATAATAATAATAGTAAATCGAAATATATATGAGGTAATTTCAAAAATATCAAAACAGACCAAAAAGGCTTGTTCAAATGATTGCACTCTTTGAAACTGACTGACGACTTTTTATTACCCTTTCAAAAAGATGCAATTTCCAAATAAGCTGAAAGTGTTCAATTTTCTAAAGTTTAAAAAAGTATCAACGAGAATGGTCAAACAATTTTTCATCGAAGAAAGAAACCCTAGGGCCTTGGAAGATAAACGATTTTTAAAATACCTTTGTCTATCCCTATCTTAATAATTGAAAATTCATTACTATTGCCTATTCAGATTGCTGAACGACGAAGATGTTGAATCAGGACGGACTAATATCGACAGAAGTTCACATAAAAATAGCAGTGTTAGAGAAGCAATTCCAGTAATCAATTTAAGCTAAATTTTTCGACTATCATCTTTAATTCAGGACTCGATACTTCGTCTGAACATTGGAGGCTCTTCATATAGAATTCGAACAAGAAGTATTATCAAATACGGACCAAAGACATTGCTAGGTGAGCAAGGAATATGTGATTTTTCAATGATTATTTACTCATCATTTTTAGTTTATTTTGTTTGCATAAGAATTGCATTTACATCATCATTCAAAATAATTTCAAAGGGATATTTATTGCGTCAGTTTTTCAAGCCAGTGTTCCTATATCCTATTTTGGATGAGTGTTAATTATAAATTGATTTCAACTACATCCAATTTTTAGATATAAATTCCAAAGATTTTTAAGCATATTTCTCACTAAGTTTTACTTTTCAAATGTTTCTATTATCTCATTTTTCAAAACCTTAGCATAGATCGACAATTTATTCGCACTTATGTATAAACTGAAATCTTCAAAATTGTAAGGTATAACATAAAAATTTGCAAGCTTCAATGCGCATAACATTTTAGCAATTTATAGACTGCACAAAAAATCTGCCGTTTTCACTCAAAATTGAGATTATAAACATCTAAAATCCATGATCAAATGAAATAAAATTACTTACTAAATAGAATTAGTAGAGGAGTAGATAATCAAGTTTTTAGAAAACTTTAGTTACTATTATTTTAGTGATGAATTTTTAAGAGATTTAAAAGCGGCCTAGACTTTTTTTTGCGTACCCTATATAATCTTAGCTGAAGCTGAACACTTCGACACTTTAATGAAGTGATAATTCCAGGAAGATTTATTCGAATGAACAAGGAGCATCGAAAACAATGGGCCGATTGGTATTTCGAGGACTCGGATGAGTATTTCTTCGAGAGAGTTCCAAGGTAATCAAATTTTGAATTAGCTGCCGTCCTCACTAATTTATTGCAGATATTTCGACCCGATCTATGATTTCTATTGCACCGGCAAAATTCACGTTCCTAAGGTCCCTTGATTGTCTTTCATTTGATCTATCCAAATATAAATCTTCAGGAATTATGTCTGTTGAAATTCCTAGCTGAACTTCGTTTCTGGGCAGTTTCGAAGAACGACATCGACGAGTGCTGCAGTCCTTTTTCGCAATACATTCAGAGTGCTGATCCGAGGGGAACGGTGAGTCGTCTTTCACTCGTCATAAAAATTTCATTGTTACGATTTCTTCGTACACATTCCAATTTAAAAACTGTTTCTAATGACATCAACATTCTTACCAAAATGAGTTTTTCATTCATCTTCCAGTATCTTATGCAAGCATGCTATCTATTATCATATCATACTTCTATCGATATGAGTTATAAGTGTACGAAGAATCCAAGTTAAAAATATAATTATCTTTTTTTATTAAATTCGTGTGGAAAACATATTTTCCTATTCTTTCCTACTTTCGGCACATATTTTCATACACTTCCCCTTTTACCTATCCTTTAGCAATTATCATTAGTCTAAACTCAACTAAATCATTCATCACCCCCTTATCAATAGGTACAAATACTTGAACCAAACGCCGAAGAGGTTTCATTTTATTTATTTTCCGATTTCAGTTCGATTTTCGTTTCATTTTATCCTGAAGCTTTTAGTTCTATGAAATAGCTTACATTTCAATTTGCACTGTATCTGCTCCGTTTCTAGATAAGAATGATGCAGTCTATGTTCTGGCATGTTACCCTGTACCCATTCTGTTTCTGGCTCTCTACCCACTGTTCAAATCAAATGACATGTCCAGATTAGGTTATCTTCGATTTTCGTAGATCTGCAATCAGATTCAGATGATTGAAAGATTGAATGTGAACATGTAAATGTGAGTGAGAGGTGAAATGATGCAATGCTTTGCAGATTATCAGTTTTTAGAGATATCAGGAGGTGATAAATAAGAAGTTATTATTATTAATACTATTTTAGGAAAAGGATCATTTCATCGGGATTCGATGTGCAAACGTCCGAAGACGACTATGGCTCATTTTGGAAGGGCACACTCAAAGTCGGTGGTGGAAGGTTAGTAATTTCATTAGGAAACTAAGAATTTTGTTAAATCAATGCATTTCCATCATCTTTCTCCGACATACTTTTCATGGTATTACAATTAATATGTTACGGACAAAGGTATTAGATTACCCCTATTTGAAAATATATTTTCAGCTCAATCATTTGTAGTGAGCAAATTTCGATTAAATATTCCTAGCACATTTTCAATGTACGACATAAATGTACTACTAAATAAGGATGACAGAATGCCTTTGTTCACAACTTTATTATGACAAGAATTATGGTCTCTATAATTTCAGGCATTCGAAATAATTTCAACTGCATTCGTCGTATTGTCCATATCGGCTTTGATTTTGGGCTCGATTCCTGAATTCCAAGTGCCGCAGAAAACTGAAGACGGTCAACTGATCTATGCAACGGCAACTTATCCGACATATCCAAATGGACCTTCTGCCGGGCAGGGGATTATTGAATCGAGGACAGTAGTCAAAGAAGGGCAAGATAATACGGTATGCAAATATCTAATCATAAAACCATGAAAATCTATGCCTTTTTCATAATTTTGTTAGTTCTTTAACTTATTATTACGTTTTTTTTTCTTTCTTTTATTTCATTACGATCATTTAACGAGGTTTTTCTTCAAAAAAGAAGAACGAAATTCAGATCGAAATGTCCGAGCACCCAGTGTTCAATTACGTGGAGAACATTTGCGTTGTCTACTTCTCCCTGGAATATGCACTTCGTTTCGCAGTGGCCCCTCGCAAGCTGGCCTTCGCTCGTCAGGCGTTGAACGTTGTAGATCTCCTTTCAATCGTACCCTTCTACTTCGAAATTCTTCTCATTTTGGTAAATTATTATTTTTATAAATCAGATATTTTTCATGATTTTTGTACATTTAGGTAGGAATTTCTGGTGACAATGTCAGAAAGATTCGATGGGCCTTTCTAACAGTTCGTCTTCTCCGAGTCTTGAGAGTCATTCGTATCGCAAAATTAGGACGATTTTCACCAGGTATAAAATGATAAACTTATGCTAATCTTATGGCGCTCTTAAGTCAGAAAATCTACTATGCCATTATCAGCATCATCCATTTTTCTATTACCTATACAAGTTTTTATTAAAGCAATCGAAGTTCAGCATGACATTTGTTTGAAATGTGTAATTCGTTTACTTAAGCGAATTTTTATTGTGTCAATTGAAGACCGGCTTGATATTTCTTTAACTAAAATATTTTATGATCTAATGTTTTAGGCCTGGCGAATTTTGCCTTGACCCTGCGAAAGTCGAAGAAGCAAATGCAGATGGTTGGAATAGTCATGATCACCGTAGTCATTTTCTTTTCGACGCTGATTTACTTCCTCGAAAGGGACGAACCGAATACCAAGTTTACTTCGATTCCAGCAACATTCTGGTGGTGCGCAGTTACTATGAGCACTGTTGGATACGGTGATATGGTAAGAGTTTATTTTTAAGCATGGCAGTTGAAAGTTTGGAGGAATTATGATAGTGGAACATCCTCTACGCACATCTATAAAATTAACCAAATTTACTTTATTTTCTTCCACTAATTTGGCTCATTCTATTGGAAATTTCTGCGAAGTTCAGCCTAATTATTTCACGATAGTTTGGCGAATAGATTGAACACCATTTCGTAGATATTTCAAACTTTGGCCTTCATTGTATTAAATTAAATAAGAAAAAAGGGAACTTGGATTCATCGCTATTTCGCTCATAAACATTTCCAGCCCATCTTACAAAATAATATAGCTAACATATTTTCTAACTGACAATTAATAAAAGTAGCGCCACAAAAACTCAACGAATATGCATGTTTTGGACCAATTTAAATAGCAATAGCTTACTCATAAGGTATAGAGTAGGGATTTAGTAATAGAATGCTGGATATCAAACTTTTCAGCTCAGAAAATTCATTCATATGATGATAATTTAATAGATTTTTTTCAGTACTACTTTTATTAATTGCCTTTTAGCTTATTATTTCTAGTCAAATTCTGATATTGCGATAAATCTAGTTGCCAATATTGGTTGTAATTTAAAAATATAGGTACCGGGTACTAACGTGGGAAAAATGGTGGGAACAATTACGATTGTATCGGGCGTGCTAACGCTGGCGTTACCCATCACTATCATCGTTATCAATTTCATCCAGGTATTTTCAAGTTTTCTAAAGAAAATTACACATTCCTCTTTAGGTCGTGAAACTCCAAGAAGAAAAGATAGTAAAGAAATATTATTCGCAACATCAAGGAGAAAACGTCTAATCAGCACTACTGTTCTGAAACGATGTACATAGACTAGTGGCGAGTAGCTAATATAAATCGAACTTTTCATACATCGATTGGGTAACTATTATAGTCTCAAAATAGTCATAGATTAATTACACTACATTTGATAGACCAATTATGCGTGCCTCTATTCTATCCTTATCGACCTATCTTCGAATATGTCAAATACGGTAGTTCTTTATAATCTAGAGCGATCGATACAAACTTCCTTCTGCACAATTCAGCCAGCCGTTTTTTCTTGTCCTGCAAAGACATTTCTGCATTCATCCGACTAATTACCCATCCTTTCCTTTCTTGGTTTTCTCAGCTCCGTTTCATTGCTTCGTTCTAGTATCTAATTATGCTCTCTTATTATAATCGTCCTATCACCCCATTCTCTTCTTCAGCTCTCTTCCTCCTTCCTTTACCCTTTTCCTTCTTCTCCTCCACTATTGTTCAAGCTCGTCTGCAATCTGAGCAGGCTTCCTACCCTTTCCATTTACATGCCTCCATTTCATCCGACTCTTTATTCATCTCGTTGTTTTTTCTCTTTCCATTTATTGCTATCAATTTTTCTGCGGCAATTTCCACCCTTGTATCTCACAGCTTCATTTCTGAGCCAGTACCGTTGGTTGTTGAACTGCGAATTATCTTATCTCGTTTTGATTCGATGCAACTTTTCATCTAATGCTTTTTAACGATAATAATCACATCATCCAACAGTGCTGGTTCTGTTTTACATTTCGATATGAACTCGAGCTCTGTCAGTCAATTCCCCCGTTCTCTCATTAGAACCCCCGATCTCACCGAGTCTTCCCTCCCCAGAGACAGACTCGTTTCTCCTAAAATCACTCCCCTCATTTCCCTGTGATTCTTGTTTTCCTGATGTTTTTTTCCTGACCAGTATCATTATTATTATTATTATAATTATAATGAAATCAAAATAAATATGAAATGAAACTGATATTTGGTGGTAAATTGGTGATTGGTGATTGTCCTGTTGCCTTGTTGGGAATAAGCTGCTTGTTATTAGTTGAAGGTGTTCCTTACTTCCCTTTCCCTTTCCATTTAGCCAAGCCATCTCCACCTCAATCTACTCATTCAATCTGGTCATTGCTCCTTCCCATCTGGCTTCCTCCCTCTCCCTTTCCTTCCCTTTCCAGCAAATGTTTTGTTCGTTCGCTCTGTTCTGTAATGTATCGGTTGGAATATTCTACCATGAATTCGAGTGTTGAACAAGTCATGTAATTTAACTCGAATTATACTCTTTTAGCTTTCTGCTTCTTTGCTGCCTTATCTCTCTCTCTCTTCTCGAGATTTTGGTTGTTTGAACTTGTATTTGGTTTCGTTAATTCGAATGTAAACGTCGGAATGCGATCAAAAGCTTATTTTCGAATCTCTGTCTTCAGATTCGATGATTTGATGCTCTTTTCACCCATCCAATTGTTTTAAAATTCAAATCCATTCTCTCTTTGAAAATTACTTGTCGTACTGACGTGTATTATTGTACATATGCATAAGCTATTGTATCCTCCAGAATTTATCAGAAAGAACCTTTTCCATCTTATAAAACAATAATGTGCACTTTAGTTTCTATCATCTTACAAAGAGCTCAAATTCCACCCCAGACAAAAATACGATATTTTATAAGGAAAGATCGTGATTAAGAAGCCCCAGAATAAGAATCAAGTCATGTTTGGAATGCGAAGATATAAAAGGCCTAATCTAGATCTATGATAAAATCCAATGCACTGATTATGTGTCACAAATCAGCACATAGTTTTGCGTCCGTGAGATTTTTTAATGTAAAATGTTTCATGACATAGTTTGGTTTTGTCATTTTTCTGAGTTTCGGTAATTATTTGAATTTTGTTCGACTTCACCAATATCTTAGTTACAGCCCTGCGGATATTTGACACTACATTTGATCGTACCAAGTGCAATTTAGGGAATAGTCTACGCTATCGAAGGGCCCGTTCAGATTTAGTTGCAATACAACTTGGAACCTGCAGCCCGCTCGAAATAGCAAAGTTAATCAAGAGGGCAAAAGAAAGGATGAAATCGCGCTCTTTCCATTTCTCATGCTATTTCGAGCGAGTTGCAAGTTGCATTGCAACTAAGTTTGAACTGGCCATAAAGGACTTTTAATAAAAATTCGCATTGAAGATCAACCTTCAAAGCATACATCACATAATAGATGTCGATATTTCATATTTTTGTGATAAAAGAAACATAATCTGGCTTCTAAAAGAGCTTCATAATTTTTTCCTGAATAAAAACGGCTGAATTTAGATTTTCAAAATTACATTAATTTATAGATACAGTGGCGAACACAAATTTTAATCGGATATCTAATTTCGCCGGCATTGATTAACCCAAAAATAATTAACCAACATGATTTTTATTTTTTTATACACATGAAAAAGATATTATTTAATAGCTCTGCCAATTTTTAGCATGACTCATTCTTGAATAATCATTTTGGATCTTGTTGAAAAACTATAATTGGTTCTAAATTTTGATCTCAATTGTAAGTTATTAAAATAGGGGAAGTGTACAAATCGAAACTCACAGATCTTGTTAAAACTTACCAAACGGGGATCACAAGGAGAACATCAAAAACGGCAAAGTAGACATTTGGAGCTAGTAAATTCGTGCAAATCTTGAAATTTTCACTTGTGTTACACAGATTTCAAAATTATCTACATGTGTCGATAAACGATTTATTAATTTGTTATACAAAGTACGAGTGAAAAACGACTCCAACGTATCTGATTCCTGGTTCTTATTTTGCCGATTTTGATGTATAATCGTGATCAGTGTCTTTGAAGAGCCCACAAATTTCCTCAAGAGTTGTGAGTCTCGGTCTGCGCATTTAATTTGTAAGATTCATCATAAATTCGTACAAATTTTGTATAAAGACTTTTCAAGTATTCTTTAAAGTTAAACAAAGACGCGCATCTGGGTTTTGTAGAACGATAATCACGTTATGGCATTGGATAGAGTTATGGAACATTACATATCTCACAAAATCAATGCAAAAAGTCTTTAGAGATTTATGGAGAATTTGCACGAAATTATGCGTAAACCCAATGTTTTTTGCAACTATATCCATCTACATCAATATAAACCTAGCATTAATAATTTATTAAAAAAATGTCACAATATTTCATCCGCAATAATTATTTGGTTGAGGAATATCTACGTCGCAACCTTTTCTCCTTGTTATTTTGGAAGTCGTCATTTCGTTTTCTTTGAAAGGAAACATTCAATTTTGAATATAATGATGCAACACTTATTTATTTGCTATTATGATTTATTCTTTTATGTCGCAACATATCCAGTTGACTAGGCTTTACGTATTTTTTATCGTTTTCCATTAAAATCAAATTTTCCTCTTAAATTAACTAGGCTCATTCATATGAAACGAGCTTGTAACAGATGCTTACGATTAGATATTTCTACAAATTCAGAGTTGATGTTGCTTTTCGATTTAATAGTTTTCATTTGATATTTGAACTGCTACATTCTTGTTTCTTATAATATCACAGCAGCGAATCTGTGCATTCTCTGATGATAAAATTAGATAAAAGATTAGCCCAAAGTTTGGGCAACGGAAATTGAATTATGCCTGTGGAGTTATTTTGTTGTTCAATCTTCCGGTCTAATTTCCAAATTCCTTTCCGGCGTTCGGCTCTGAATGCCGAATGATGTGGCGTTCCCCCATCAATCATTTCACACCATCATCAATTCCCTGCATAATCATTTTCCCTCGTACCCTTATCTTCAGCACCTCGCACTGCGCATTGAAGCTTCAGCACCACAGAGCTCCAACAGCATTCGTTCCTCTGTCTCTCTGCTCCTCTCCTCTAATGATCATCAAATTAATTATCCTTGTAGTGTATAATTATCCTCCATCCGAGCTGTCTTTCCCCTTGTCTCTGAATGCTTCTTTGCGGCATTCACATTTCATCGACTCTGCTTCTGACTCCCTGACTCCCTTCACATCTTCGCGTCCCCATTTCCATTCCCCCATTTCATTTCTATTTCTATTTCACATCCTCTCGCATCATTCATTTCTTCATCAATTCCTCCCACTTTTCTTCTAATTCTTCGGAGAATTTCCATGTTCTCATTTATTGCTATTCCTTTCGAATTTTCATGGAAAATGTCGTGATTGGCAATGAAGCGAGCTGCAATCATTGCAGAAACAAAAAGGAAGAGGGAGAGCAAAGAATCGACTGAATTGCAATCAAAATCAGGCAATGGCAATCAGCTATGCATGCATTTGCACGGCACAATCGGACATTGCTCATTTTGCATTTGAAATTGACGTAAATGTGAATTGGAAGCAGATTTGACAGAATTAGGGTAGAAAGCCTATGAAACAATGCTAATGAATACACAATTCGCGGAAGAATTACATCGATTCAACTGAGTATTTGCATGTTTCTGAGTAAAGTGAGGTGGGAGAAAATGCTTGCTGGTCCGAAGCCCGAAGTGTGGCGTCTTGAAGGAGGAAAGGAGGGAAGTGTAGACAGCCGATCGCATCTAATAAATTAATGAGGCTTGGTTGCGCCGCCCCGGGTGAATATGCATCATCCACACTGCATTACTGCATTAGGCTCATTCACACGCGAATCTATTAATCATTTCAAAAAGCTTTCCAATAATGAGAACCAGCAGACATTTACGTTTACAGACTCTTTAGATTCATGATGATTGCTCGATTTATTCTCACTTCCCACTTACATTTCGGCATTCTCAATTCAAAGCAAATACCCTTCTTCTCCTTCGATTGTGAATCAAGCAGCTGAGATGCGGATTCAGCGAATTATTTATCTGAGCAGCTGGTCGTGTCACGTATGTGTACCATATTATCATCTTTCCTCCCCACAACCACCTGCTCTATTTTTGTTTTCATCGTCGACGCCCATTGCTGTGCTCCACTATTCATCAGCTAAATAATTACTCTAACAATTCTCCTCCTCTCTTCCTGTAATAGCCCTCCTCTTCGTGTTGCCAACTCTCTTCGTCTCATCTTTCCTCTTCATTTTTCTCGTCAAAACTCGTCAATTATCTCAATTCCAGATAATTCCCTTCTTCACTTCCTCTTATCCCTTTCCCTTTCCATTTCTGATGAAATTAATAATTGTGTAATTTTCCTGCTCCTTTCAGCTTCAACTTTCCATTTCTATATCCGTAACTTCGTAACAAGTGCCCCTTTCGCCTCTTTGCCTGTCTTTTTTCGTGCCAGTCGTGGCTCAAAGCAGCAATGCAACTGTGAAACGAGCTATTCCTATTCGATTCAGTGCAGTTTTTCAGCTTTTCCTTCACTCCTCCCCACAATTTCATGATTTAATTTGCACCTTTTGACCAGATAAATTCCGCCTTCGACTGCCTTTCTGTATGTCTCTCTGTACGTCTCTGCATGTTGTCTGTGATTATCGCAATCAGCCCCAAGTTTCATATTTTCGTCTGTTTTGCTCATTTGTTCATTCGTCTCATTTATTTCGCTTCTATTTTTAATTCCCTTTAAATATATTATTCTTTTCATTAATTTTTTGACCGTACACTAACAAGGTAGACATTCGCTTCTAAATCTAAAATGCAATTACATGAATCAATTTACTATTTGCAGGTGTAGAGCTTGTTATTCTCTCGAATATCTATTGCTTCAAATTCCATAAAGTTTATCTGTATCCATAAAATGCCTAACTATTTCATTCAATATCTGGATCCATTCATTTCGAACATTCTTTACGTATTTATTGATTGAAGCGAATAACGCAGTCCAATATATTTTCTTTTTTCTATCCAAATTTTGCACTTTTCTAAATAGATATTCGATAAGTTATATCAAGGTCATGTGTAATTATTCATTATGTCTGAGTCTAAAGTTGGAAATCTTCTATAATAACGCCTTATTTTTTACTTTAAAAAGAGCCTTTCAAACCTTCAAAAGTAGTTATTATTTCTCTTCGTGCTTCAAATTGCAAGTTAAAAACTTGAGGACATACAATTATTTTGCTTAAATTCGGAAAGGTGTATCATTATGATGGAACATTAACAGAAATTATGCCCAAATATGAAAATTAAGTCGTAAATTATTTTTATCTCGTTTTCTATTTCTACGATAATTTTTCATACTTGAAAAGTTAGTTGTGACGCATTTTCTAAAAGCCTAAAAATTATTGACCAGAATAACTTTTGAAATATTCTGCCCTAAAAACCTGTTCAGAGCTTAGATTTTGAAAAATTCGAAATCAGAGTCGTAGTTAAGATTTTTCGCGACCCGGGGTCGGAATCGGAACTCCGACTGCTCTGATGCCTTACAAATTTTTGTACCGATAGTGGAAACTGAAGAGCTATTTCAAACCTTTTAGAAGCAGAACAGAAATTCCCGCACATCCTTGTATCTCATCATAAGTCAAATTTTATTTGTATTTTTAGTTTTTAAAATATCAACAACATCATAAAATCGCTAATATTTTTAGGATTCCACATTTCATAGCTCGATCAGCGATTCTTTATATAGACTATCTATTATGCGGGGGTGTGTAAAATTCGATTTTTCTGGGGCGGGGACGGACGGGAATGGATCGATATTTTCAAAAGTGGGACGGAACCGATAGTATTATGGACTGTGAGGAAATAGATACTGCACACTTTGCATCTCTCCCCTCTTAGACTCAACCCCCTCGAAATAGCATGCGCCCTGAAGAGACGGGAGAGATAGCAAAGAAAAGAGGGAGAAGGGAAGAGGAGGCGTGGCTCGTGCAAACTCGATTTGCAACGAGTGTGCAATATCCACTTCCTCATAGTTCATAATAAAAAAACGTTCTCCTAGGAGAAACGTGGGAATTACGGAAAAGGGTAGTAAATGTTTTGTTCTGAGACGGAGACGGAAAATCGTCAAAAATCTTGGACGGTCCGGGAACGGGGGACGGGTAAATCTTGCTCGCCTCTACCATTGTGCTACTAAATTGCACTATGATTTCTTAATCAACCGAATAATCTAATTGTAAAGTTCAGATTACATATTGCAAAACTTTATAAATTACACGTCCCTCTTCTAAAATTGACTCACACTTTTCCAATGAAGCTCAATTTTATAATAATGATTTCTGAATACTCGAGTGCGAACTTCAAAATAATAATCTAATCTCATCCATATTTGGTGTTTACGATTTGCGTGCCTTGGACTCTTCGTTCTTCGTTAATTCATATTATTTATTGCTTTCCTTCCAAAAACCAATTTGGATCTTCTCTTTTATTTTCTGCTTTTTTGATTTCGATTTCATACGCAGGACGAGACTGAGACGTTAGAGCCAGGCCCAATTATGAATGTTGAATTCGAATGTGGAGAGACTCCTGCTTCTGCTAATTGTCATTGAGCTGTGTAATTATTTGGTATTCTCCATCCTGTGCCACTTTAATTTGTAAGCAATTTGTATTCCTCGAATTTCATCTGCAATTTCTACTTCATTCAGCTTTTCATATTCGAATTCTACGAAATTCCTCCCAACTCATTGTCCTCTGAGCTACCAAAATTGCTGTTTGGCAGTCCATTTTTACTTCATCCCACTTTCCTCTCCCCTCATTCTTCTGCAGCTCTTCTTCTTCAGCTGTTCGACTTCCATTTTCAATATCCTTCGCGCAAAATAATTGATTTCTCCATTTCATCCGCGTCATTTGTCCATTTGCCCTCATTAGTCGAATTAGAAGTGTAGTAGCATTTTTGCATATGTAATCTGATCTGCTATTTTCTCTAAAATCCTGGATGTTTGCAAGCAAAAGGGCAAAAGAATGTGAGGGAGGACATGACTCCTGAGGGAAGGCATTATGCGGTGTTCTTCTTGAGAAATGAGCAAATGAGTGCATCTGAAGGAGTGTTCCTGGTTGCTGGTTGCAGTGAGCAGGGGCAATTAGTGTCAAGCAATCAAAAAAGCGCAAACAAATTACTAATTACTAATGACTAATGCTCGTTCCGGGTGGTGATATCAACAGGCTAATATTTTGTTCTTTCGGTCAATAATTTCGTTTTCATGTTTCAGAAATTCCATATATTCTGCGCACAATGTCTGATTAATCGGTGCTTTATTTAATAGCGCGTAAATTTAGAACAAACCTGATATTTCGTATGCTACAGAGTGTTGCAAAATTCTTCATGCCTATTAAACTTTAAAAGTGTAGATTTGAGGTTTTTAGGCCTCGAGTACTGATCTAAACTTAATGAAACGTAGCATTTGCAGATTTTGAGGTATGAAGAACCCGAAAATGATTTTAAAAATGTAGCATATTCACATAGCATTCATTCACAAGCTCAACCTGGCGCAAAAAAACCTTTCAGCACATCCTGTACATTAATTTAAGTTTTGCTAAACTATTTTTCCCTGGAATTTAGCATATTCGGAAACAATATAGAATGACGATGTATACTTCTTAAAATTTGATTCAGATTGATTCATGAGAAGTAAGTGAAAGAAATACGTAGAATATCATGATTTTTAAAAACTTGTTTGCCACTAAACGACCGGTAAGATGATATCCATGAAGTTATTATGTTGAAAAACTCAGGATCTTTGGAAAAGTTTCAATCCATTTAAAATTGTTTAAAAATACTATTGTGGATGAACGACAATTTGAAATGGAATAAAACGCACAGAAATTAAATTTATTGAAATTGGCGCGTTGTTTGTAAACAAATAAGCGACATTTCAATAATTCAGAGAATAATTTTTACGACTATTTGAAAGTCCGCAATGCATATTTCGCATTTTCAAATTTGCGAGACATTTATTTTATCCTAGCTTATCGGTCTTTGACGATAAGACGGAAATAAAATTACTGGCCAATACATAAGAACGAACGCCAATCATCTAAATTTTCTTGATTCTCGCGAGCTTGTCAATTGGATCCTCATCCATTCGCTCGGGTTGATATCTCATTTGGATGCGTCCATTTGCTTGCTCCTTTCTTCCCTCCTTTCTCAACAGCAAATTGCAAATGTCTTGGCTATACAAATTAGGCAATTGATCAGACAGCAACACGGCGGCACTCAAGTATTCAGGCAGCTAGACAAAAACGCAGCTCGATATCTGCCATTCTGTCTATTCTATTTCTTGAAATTCATTCAGATTACATGTATCCCAGCCCTGCTTCATTCCCCTGCCTCTCGCCAGAAATGGGCGTGGTTTCTCCTTCCAAACAGCTTTTGCTTACCAGCCAGCCCCGGGAGGAGTTTTGTGTCCTGCCCTTTCCCTGCCCCTATCCCTTGTCGTCCTAATCCCCTGAATTCCATTCTCATCATCTAGTTCTTCATCATCTCTCATTTGTGTTAATCGACTGATTCTCAATTCTCGTCTCGCAATTCCCCTCATTCCGCATTCGAATGCAATGGATGCATCTGCAGAGTTGCTCATATACGGATTTCCGTCAAGCAGCGCCACTCGTCAGATGCCCTCCATTCCCGTCGACAAATGCCAACCCTATTCCGATTCCCTGCTCTATTGTCCCGCCGGCAAAGACTTCTCGGAGGAACTCTGGGTTCGCAATGTCTATCCTCCAATACAGGTAGGCTCATTTTTGCTTATTTTTAGCAGACTGGATTATTCTCCAATCCTCATTAATTTCATTTTTTACGTAAGATCATTTTAAAAAAAATGATAGAAAAAGTAGATTTGAGAGAGACGAGAAATAGAATTGCGAATTGAGTGAATCCTTAGGTTTGAAAGCGTCGAGATTATAACAAAGAAGCTGCTAGCCAACAGAATATTATCAATATACAATTAGAGGAGAAAATGGAGATTTCGAAAAATAGATTTGAGCTTTGAGAGAAAAGGCAACTTTTCTGGAAAAAAAAGAGCAAGAGTCAGCTTGCAAAGCGGTGCAATGCTCTGCGTAATATGCATAAAGACTGGGGAATTAAGATGGAAGCAATGAGTTCAAAAGAAGCTGCTCTGTGTGATGTCTACCTGCATTTGATGCTCAATCGATTCAATCCACATTTGGCCGTAGGAGGAGGGTCATTAGAACTATAAAAAAACGACTGAATTCAATTGCCATTGACCTCTTCTGCCTTTTAATTTCCGGAACTACTTCTGTGTTTATTTTGATAGCCGTGTTCTTTGTCACCGAACATGCATCAATTGGCGGCAGAATGAGAGGACGAGCATTTAAAGCAACATTAACACAGCTCTACTCATCTAGACACTCTCCCATTCTTCCATCCCCACTCACACGGCTCATTCGCCAATTCCAACCTCCTCCAATCCCACGTATCAAAGAATCCTTTTCAGGACTTAATTCAGCTCTTTATTAGAATTTCTCAGATCGAAACCCAAAATGAAAAGATTCAATTGGTCTGCCCTACGCCTTCAGCTCAAAACTTGAAGAATGGTTTCAATCATAAGATTTTATGGAATCCTCAAATTTGTAGCTTATGAGAACTTAGAGCTGTAGCTTACCAGCGCAAATGATTTTTGAGTGGGAAAGCAGACGCTTGGAAATAACAGCAATTATGCAAGTGAACTATGGAGAACTACAAAAGAGAAGACGTGCGGGAAAATAGCAGATATTTACAAATATATACAGGAAACTGCATGCACATTTAAGATGCACAAATAAACTAGAAACCCAATGCAATGAAATGGATAATCCCATTCCCATCTACCATTAATTTAACAGCAATTTTTGCGTCGTAATTAAAACGAATTGGATCGGAGTTGTCTGATTCATTTAGTCATTCGCATTTCAATCTCTTCCATTCCCATCCAATTTCGAATCATTAGCCTTGCAATTCCCCAATTAACTTCTCCATGCTCGGGCAGGTGCTTTGCCCTTCGCCCACTCCGCTTCATGTGATATTTAAAAAAAAAGATTTTGCGAATAAAGAAGATGATTAATTTTTTTATGGGTGCTTAATTTCAGCCTATAGTGACAGAAAGAGTATTAAATTCGGGGAGTGCCTTTTTTCTTGCGTTATAAAAATTTATGATTTATATGAATATTTTATTTATTTACGGCGAATCCGAGATATAAATGTGTGGGAGATCAAAATTATTCTATTCTTTCCCGTTTTTTCACAAATCTTCACAATAGGTCCATTCCACATAAAAAAATCTATTGTCCAACGTGCAAATAAATTCCTTAGTCCATAAAAAGTCACGCTCTTTTACTTTTTTTCTCTGCTAAAGTCGGCAAGAGTTGATCCCGAATTAAAAATAATTAATTTTCCATAAATGTACAAACTTTTCATGGCGAACAAATTTCCGCATACGCGAAACTTCTTGTGTATTCTCATTTCAATTCGCCATTCGAAATACTCAGAAAAGTGAATAAAATAATTGTACCTAAATGTGAGTGGAGATGAGAGCCGTCAGCATAATAGAAAATGCAAAAGAATAAGGATAACGAATAAAGAATAAAGGATATATAGGATATAGGATATAGGATATAGCATATAACATAGGATATGGAATATAACTTTGGGAATGGCTTTCAAATTGTGATGGTGCAAGAATTAAACTACACAGCAAAATGAGAATCTCAACGATCATTTTTGTGTTCAGGAGCTGCAGCCTCGTGTGACCATAGTTGTGGGCATATTTGTCCTGTGCTTCATTATCGGAATATGTGGCAATTCGTCGGTGCTCACGATAATTCGAGGAGTTATGAGGGAAAGACGCCACAGGTATGAAAACAAACACACAATGCTACTTCGCGAAGATCTGAAAATCAAGAGCAAGTTATATAGAGTATCTGATAATCATTGGTCCTAGTAAATACTTAATTATTTTTCTCCACGCACAATAATGTATGTAAATTTTGCGATAGCTGGATTATGCGCTCATACACGCACATAAATAAAAAATAAGTCGTTTGAATTCAATAACCTTTTTAAGAAATTATTCTCCATATCAGACACGCTGAATTATTTTCGCAGTTTTAAAAATTAAAAAAATTTCGGTCGTTTGTGTGGGTAAATTTCGATAAGTTTTCATACACCAAAAACCATTTCAGTTCATCTCTCCTCATAATTCTTGATTTTTGAGCACCGCTACTTTGTATCTAGTTTGACAATAGCATACAATTTTTCATGGAATAGAACATTAATATGAAACAGCATCAAAATATCAAATTTTTGCATAAATTTTGGAACTCAAACCTTTCAACAAAGGGAAAATCAACTCATGTAGAAACTATTTGATGAGCAATTTTTTCGTAATAACGTTTTTTGTAAATCACTGACATTCATAAACCGCGTAGGTCTGAAACTTCCTCGAACTCAAAAAATGTACACTGTGTATCGCGTCATTTTATAGGTAAAAGGGTATTTTGCAAAATTGCGAATTACTGAAGCTTAGAATTGACATATTATTTGATGAAAGATATAAGTAGATTTTAACTTAAAAATCACGAATTCGTATTTAAAGCTTTTTTTTTTTCAAAAACCAACTCTATCCAGTCATTTTCTTTCCAATGATACCTATTTACAGGAATCAAATTCGCATTAGTTTAAAACAGGGACGAGCATAAACATTAAACAAATATTCCAAAACCTATTAGAATAATTCAAAAATAGCATAACGAATAATTTATTTCAGGTCGAAAGGAGCAGGAGATATAGCGATTTTCTACATCGCAGCTCTTTGTGTGGTCGACTTTCTCATGTCGCTGAGTCTGGCTCCAGCAATTATGGTCATTTTGAATCAGAAATGCTAAATAGCGCTATTCCCATTTTTAGGACTCGGTGATCGGCTTTTGGGTCTTCGGCACTTTCATTTGCAAGCTTCACCACATTTGTGGTTCGGTTGGGCGCATTCTGTCTACCTTCCTCATCACAGCGATGTCTTTCGATAGATACGTAGCCGTTTGCTATCCTCACCACAGAAGATTGAGGTCCAAGAAATTTGTTATTGGGGTCATTTCATGTAAGAAGTCGGATCACGGAAAACAAGTGAAATCATTGCGTCTTTCAGTTCTGTCTTCATTTGCATTTGTACTTCTTCTGCCAATGATCACTTACGCTAGAGATAAGGAAATGGTCCTTCACGAATTGTATGCCACCAACAGCAACAACATAACCCGTGTCAGAGTCTACAAGTGCAGTGATATGATGCCATCTTCTGTGTTCTACTGGTTCACAACAACGACTTTCATTCTTGGAGTATGTATTCAGTGTTCGAAATTCTCGTTTTATACAATTCGTAATTGATCTCCAAAATTCTGAGCATTTTTATTTCACAAATTTCAACGATAAATCTTCATACTGACTGATTTCAGTACATTCTGCCGCTAACCTTGATTATACTGTTCAACGTTCGTCTGATCAACAAGCTCTATGCTCATCAAAGGTAAACTTTTTTCCATTGATACGAGGGATATGTGAAGAAGACAAATTTTGAAAATTAAGTTCTATGTCTTAATTTTAAAATTATTGTAAAAAAATCGATCGAGGGCGAAGATCTGATTTCAAACTTTTATGTCTTCAAAGTTATTCTTGAAGATAGGAATTTCGAGATCGCTGACGAAATTTCTTATGCTCCGACTTGTTTTATTATGTATTTTGTTATTATAGAGTGCTGCCTCGATCAACAATTCCCATTCGTCGAATTGTCAAATATACAGTGCTAATTGCGACCGTATATTTCGTGTGCTGGACACCGTAAGTTAGGATGTCAAAATGACTCGTATCCTAGCATAATTTGGTCGAAATACCAGTCATTTTGAAGTTGGTTTAGAAGCAGTGTTGACTTCTTTTATTTCAAGGTATTGGACATCGGTGCTCTATGCCATAGTCATGTCCCTCCTGGGTCTAACAACCACCGACAGTGAACTACTTCTGTTCGTAATTTATTGTGTTCATCTTCTACCGTACTTCGTCTCTTCCACTAATTGGATTCTGTACGGACTATTGAACACACAATTATTGGTATTTAGAGCAATTTTGATGCATAAACAATTCCTCACAATTTCGTGTCAACCTTCCTCTCTCAAAGAGATCTTCCTATCCATTTGTGGATTGCGATTTATTGTTATTCATCAGCGAGGAATGTTTACGCACCAACCTACTTGAGTATTCTTCGTGAAAACAACAAATTATTTAGATGAAGCATGAAAATCAGAGTGAGGAAAACGTCTCAACTATGCTCACAGCAACACGCACCGAGAAAATAAAGTTAGTAATTGCTTATATTAAATTTTGGATCTATGACAGAGAAGAGAAGGAATACCGACTCCGACTCCAAAAAAATCCATATTCCAATAATTTTGGACCAATTCTGACTCCGAAAATTTTATTTAAAAAAAACTCAATTTTCTTTTCAAACCATTTCTAGTGATAAAAACGATATACTTCGTATAGCAAATGATTGAAAAACGCATTATCTTAATCACTTATTTTGTTATTATTTATCACTTGAAGCGAACAGATTGATAAGCTTGGAATCGAGTTGGGAGAAATCTCGGACTTCGATTTTGATTTAGGCATTTTGGGTAGAATCAGACTACGAAAAATTTGAAAAACAATTCAGACTCACCATTAATATATTAATTATCAGTTAACTTTCCTCTGAAATAACCTGTCGATAAAACAAATTCATAACATCGTTTCAGCAACAGCCGAATGTGCGAATCAGCCTCACCACGAACATTCCCCTGCAACAAATGCTGCCAGAATTCAATCGACACTCCTTTGTTCAAGCAAAATTCATCTTCCTCATTAAGATTCTATGAAGAAACTGATCAAGCACATTTGTGAATCAATATTCACCTAATTCTTTTTGTTTAAGACAGAGTCTTTGAGAGATTCAACCAAGGGGTGACCAGTGGCAAAAGTGCTGTTTTTCCGAGGCTTTTTAGTGTTAGCTAACTGTATTCGACCTGGAGAACACGATTTTGGGGCTTTTTCCCCGAGTTTTCAAGTCCAGGTTCGGGTACCGGGGTCCGGGGGTCAAATTTCAAAAGTCATTCCGACACCCCAAAACCTATATCAGATTGTTCAGTTCGACGAGCTGAGTCGATTGATGCGAACATTTTTCGGATCTGACCTTCCTATCTCAAGCTACGGCTAAAAACAGTGCAAAAATGTCAAAAAGCATGATTGTTGATGATTCTTCGATTATTTTCGAAGGAACTGATACCCGTCTGTGTGATAAATCGTTTATATTT